>OVBI01001040.1:0-43906 GCA_900406495.1 Sisymbrium altissimum | reverse complement strand
GAAGTGTGTAAAATACAATGCTGCAGGGGAACCTTATATAGTGGTTCATCAACTGTTGTCCTTCTTGAGGTCTTGGGAAATTACAAGAAATCAGGAAGCAAATTATAAGGAATCAAATTGCAAACTAAGGCTAAACATATGCCTTTTATTAATGAAAAGGAAACAAGGAAATCAAAGACAAAGAAAAAGAAAGTATATTAGTCAACATTCAATTAATTCAAATACTTACCTTTGCGGAATGAATCTGGACAGAATGTTGGCCCGGGTGGAAGTCTTCAGCTTTGAATGGGCGAAATTCCAAATATGGTAAGTCCCTTTGCTCCTACCTGGCCGGTTTGGTGTTCTGATTGATTTGGCTCGGTTTGACTTGATTCTTTAATCTGGCCGGTTTGAAATGTCTTGGGCTGGGCTTTCTCCTTGGAAATGCTCATGTGGTTAAGTTGGTCCGCCAAGTCTTCAATGTCTTGTTGGGCAATTAAGCTGTTCACAGCCTCATTGATGTCTTGTTGCAAAGTTCTGGCTCCTAACCTTGTCATGGGCCTAGACCTCATGGTCGGAATTGACTTGGATGGAGCTGATGGTTGTAAGCTGGTCTTGAGGGATGCATCACCAATGCCAAGAAAAAAGATTCTCCTCTCATTAGGTAAACCTTGTCAATTACTTATCAACAAACCTCTAATATCCCAGATTTGGAATGTGGATCTAGGCGATTACAATTTTTGTAATCTCTTGACTGTGATAGTTCTTTATCGGAGTCATGTGCTTGATTGGTCCTTTAGGTCTCGCTCGATCTGTGATTCTGCAACTGGTGATCAGGGTTTTAGTGATTTAGCTTGACATATGTGAATTCGATTTTAAAAAAAAAGCCTTAATCTTTTGGATGACCTGATTCTGAGATTGCAATTTTTATTGAATTTCATCGTGGAGGCGACTAATAGTAAAGCTAAAGCCTTTTGGAAGTATAGACTAATGTGGATGTTAAGAAATTGCATATGATTGCTTGAGAAATTTAAGACTCTTGCTAGGCTTTAATTTCTGATTTTGAAGTGGTAAAGCTGAATTTGGTTGTTGTTACATTAGTTTATGATTTTGAAGGAATTGAATTTCAAAACATGGCATCAAAATTGGTACAACTTCAATCGATGGCATCTCAGGCTTCAAAGTTTGTGGCCAAGCATGGGAGTTCCTACTACAGGCAGTTGTTGGAGCAGAACAAGCATTTTGTTCAGGATCCTGCAACTGTAGAGAAGTGCAGCGAGTTG
This sequence comes from Sisymbrium altissimum, assembly GCA_900406495.1. NCBI lineage: Eukaryota > Viridiplantae > Streptophyta > Magnoliopsida > Brassicales > Brassicaceae > Sisymbrium > Sisymbrium altissimum. The sequence goes on along the minus strand of OVBI01001040.1, from coordinate 42,644 downwards.
TCTAAGCAACTGCTCTACACTCGTCTTGCTAGGTCAATCTCCTTACTTACATTTACTTTTCAAAGCATTAATCTGTAGCTAATGCTGAAGAAAAGTAGAAATTGGCTTTGCATTGGGAAAAAAAAAGGTGACTTATAGACTTTGATAGAACCGAAATTGGGATACTTAGAGCAACTTGGTGTGTCCTCCAACCCAAATTTGGTTTCAAACTTAACCTGTTTTTGTTTATGCTAGCTTTGAATTAATCTCGTAAATCTCAGATGATACGCTTACTCTCTGTTAAAGCTTAAAGGCTTTGGCTTTTTGTAGTTTTTCAATCTTGATTGAGTAGCTAATTATACTCTTCTTAATCCGTACAGTATTCTCGGGTGCTACGAGACATTATGGAAACAAGTAGACTACGCAAAGACCTTATTGAAGAACAGAGCTGATCTGAAGGTGGAACATGCAGGTCCTCCAAGTACTGTGAGCGACCAAAAATGTCCAAGAAAAAGTGAAAACCTATCAAACGTCCTGAAGATGGATGTGATGGAGAAGAGCAGCAGCTCCCTGACCCCAACTCCAAGTTCCCTAGCCGAGAGGCTAAGGTTTGGGAGGCAAAGTCTAAAGCCATTGAGAAGAATTGCAACAAGAAATCATTTGTAAAATCTCTGGTCATTTTACTCAGGTAATACTCAATATTCCTTTGCCTAACTCCTTTGTTGTTTTATTATTACTTCGTTTCTGATTGTTGAGTCATTGTGGCTTATTTAGGGATGTCCCATCCACGCTTGGTGCCAACAGATTTCTTAAGAGAGTACCGGCTAAGGGACAAGAGGAGTCAATCCATCCAAATCATGGAGTTCGAACTCTTGTAAGGTTGTGGTGAAATCGTTTATTCTGCTGTTCAGAGATTCGTTATCATTTGGGAGAGAAGCAGTGATGGATGCTCAAGCGAAGAAGAAGGCCATGTTCCGCTCTAAACTCAACACCAAGAAGAATGATTATCCTCTCCTTAGGTAAACCTTCATCCTCTTCCTCTCAATGTCAATTGCTTATCAACAAACCTCTAATATCCCGGATTCGGAGTATAAACCGTAGGCGATTACAATTTGTGATCAAAGATGAATTGAATCAGAGCAGCCTGTGTCTCGAGTCTGCAATATCGTCTGAATCACTATGGGATGTACACCAAGCTTCTAGTCATGGTAACTCCCAATATTCCTCATTTTTTAATTTTCTATTAAAACTAATATAAGTCTCTTATATGATTTTGGATTCAAAGAAAAACCTTTGTTTTCTATTTTAGATTGTGATTGATTAGGACTTGCAAGAACGAAACTGTGATAAAATGCATTTTCTTATTTGTTTGTTCTCTGATGGTGGTTGGTTCATGGATGGTAGAATTAACTTGGAAATGACTTGATTTTGTAACGGAATTTTGTTACTTACTGAAGTTTTGCTAAACCATTCCAGGGGAGGAAGACGGAATTAAATCAAGTACTTGTGACATGGAGCAAGGTGGTAGTGCTGATGGTCTACTTCAGGTACATGCTCTCTATGTTTATGTGAATCCCAAACTTTTGATTATCTGTTGTACATGCCTGATTTGCATATTTTGATTTCCTTTCTCTCATGAATAAGCTCATGCTTTCAGATTTAGGATGCTAACTTTGCCTTTTGTATGCTAAATTGCTTAGCTACCTTTCCACAGTCTTCCAAGCTTAGCATTATTATATTGACATTTGCAAGATGCAGTGGAAATTCTGAAAGTTCAAGAACCCATTTGCATTTGATGATTCACTTCCCAGCACTCCACTCTCGAGATTCAGAGGTAAAGTCTAAAGCCATTGAGAGGAAATGATTCGTATGGTCATTTTAGTTAAGGTAATACTCAGATATCCCTCTGCCTAACTCCTTTGTAGTTATAGTAGACTTTGTTTCTGATTGTTGCATCATTGTTTTTTATTTAGAGATGTCCTTCCATTCTTTGTGCCATGTTTCTGGTTTATGTTTTTGTGTCGATTTCTTTTTCACTTATAGTCTTGTTTTTTATACATCTCGTTTTTTATTGTCTTTCCTTGCTTGTTTTCTGTTTGGTATATGCTTTTTTGTCGATTTCATTTTCACTTCTAGTTTCGGGTTTTAACTTCCTCAGCAATTTCTGTGGTCGTCGTTCTTTTAAGGACATTTATAAAACTGTTCTTACACACATGAAAACCGTTTTCATGTCTTAGTATTTAGATGTCCATTATTCATGGGTATGATAAAGACCTCTCTAAAGTGTCCCTAATGCTCTAATAACATCGAGTTAATCTTAATTTCCTCTCTAAAGTGTCCCTAATGCTCGAATAGCATCGATGTAATCTTAATTACCTCTCGAAAGTGTCCCTAATGCTATAATAGCATCACGGTTATCTTAATTACCACTCTAAAGTGTCCCTACTGCTCTAATAGCATCAAGGTAATCTTAATTACCTCTCTAAAGTGTTCCTAATGCTCTAATAGCATCGATGTAATCTTAATTACCTCTCTGAAGTGTCTCTAATGTTCTAATAGCAGCGAGGTAATCTTAATTACCTTTCTGAAGTGTCCCTAGCATGGAGGTAATCTTAATTACCTCTCTAAAGTGTCCCCAATGCTCTAATAGCAATGCTTTAATAGCTTCGAGGTAATCTTAATTACTTCTTTGAAGTGTCCCTAATGCTCTAATAGCATCGAGGTAATCTTAATTACCTATCTAAAGTGTTCCTAATGCCATAATGGAAATGAGCTTGTGATATCGTAGTCACTAAGCTACACAAATGCATCGTGGTAGAATAAAGGTAAGCTTAATTACCTTGAAATGTCCCTGTTGCCAAAATAGAAATGAGCTTGTCCCGGTTCATATGTAACTCGGTTTTCTAGTCACCAACCAATAAAAAAATGCCTCGTTCTAAAATGTCCCTGATGCCTGTACGCAACTGAGCTATAATCAAATGCCTCTAAATGAGGTAATCTTAATTACCTCTTTGAAACGTCCTGTCCTTGATGCCAAACTGCAAGTGAGTTTCCAAAATGAGGTTGTCCTACCTCTTTTGGCTACTTAGGTTCATAGTCATCTGAGTTAAGCAAACAAATGCCTCTAGTCACCGAGCTAAATTGAGATCCTAGTTACTCAAGAGAAATAAAACGGCGAATGAGCTTGTCCCTAGTCACTGAGCTATAACAATTGTCTCAGTCCTAGTATCGAGGTAATCTTAATTACCTCTCTGAACTGTCCCTAGTGCAAAAATGCAAATGAGCTTGTCCTGGGTTCAAAACTCAGTATACAAGTCACGGAGCTATGCTAATGTCTCGTTAGATATGAGGTAATCTTAATTACCTTTTAATGTCCCTGATGACGGAACTATAAACAAATGCCTCATCTGAGCATCGAGGTAATTCAGATTACCTCTCTTAAGTGTTCCTAATGCCATTATGGAAATGAGATTGTGGTATCCTAGTCGCTAAGCTAAACAAATGCCCCATCCTAGAATAAGGTAAGCTTAATAACCTTGAAACATCCCTGTTGCCAAAACAAAAATGAGCCTGTTTAGTAATAACTCGGTTTCCTAGTCACCAAGCTATAACAAAATGCCTCGATCAAAAATGTCCCTGATGCCTGTACGCAAATGAAATTGTCCCACCAGTTTTGAATAGCTCAGTCTCTGAGATATAAGCAAATGCCTCAAAATAAGGTAATCTTAATTACCTCTCTCAAAGTCCCTTATGACATAACACAAATGAGCTTGTCCTAGTTACTGTTGAATCAAAGTAATCTTAATTACGTCTTTGAAACTTCCCGTCCCTGATGCCAAACCTGCAAATGAGGTTGTCTCGCCTCTTTTGGGCTACTTAGGTCACCTGATTTAAAAACATTAACGCCTTTAGAATTTCTTGAGATAACAACACGGAGAATGAGCTTGTCCCATGGTTTTCTAGTCACCAAGCTATACGCAAATTTCCTGTCCCTAGTGCAAGAATGCAAATGAGCTGTCCCGGTTGAATAACTCAGCGTACAAGTCACAGAGCTATACTAATGTCTCGTCAGATATGATGAGGTAATCTTAATTACCTCTTTAATGTCCCTAATGACTGACCTATAAACAAATGTCTCATCTAAGCATCGAGGTAATTTTAATTACCTCTTTGAAAATGTCCCTAATGCCATAATACAAATGAGCTTTTCCCGGTTATATAGATAACTCGGTTTCCTAGTCACCGAGTTATAATCAAATGCCTCGTCCATTGTCTGTTATACTAAAAACAAGGTATTTTAATTATCTTTCCTAAATGTCCCTGATGACATAATGAAAATGAGCTTGTCCCTAGGTTTCATGTTCACGGAGCTATAAGCAAATGCCAGAACTTCATCGAGCTTGTCCCATCATCAAGCTATAAACAAATGCCTCCTAAAGATAAGGTAATATTAATTACCTATTTGAAATGTCCCTGATGCCAGAATGTAAATGGTTCTCTCTATGGTATTGCCTGAGATCCTAGTCACTCAAGCCAAAAGAATGTCCCTGGTTTTAGAGAATGCAAATGATAAGGCTTTCTCACACCTTTCTAGTTAGTCTGTTGGACTATTACTCGGTTCTAAGTGTATGGGTATTAAGAGACGAGGTAAGTACGACATAAGCTTAAATACCACTTTTATTAACCTCTTAAAAGTTTATTTTTCCTTCTTCTATTTCAGGTATATGATTTTATAATTTGCTCGATCGATGATGCTTTATTTCAAGATCAAGTCTAAATATACGTTCTTGTTTAAAACTTAATTTGTTGTCTTTTTTTTTTTATGCAGGTAACGAGTAGTAAACAAAGATACTGATGTTTCCTCCGGTTTCAAAACATCAGCAAAAGAAATTGAGGTTATTTTCTTTCCAATCCTTTTATGAATTTCAGGTTATCTTCATTTCAACTCCTTTAACATATATGCATATTGTATTATTGCTTTCGCTTTTAGTTTCTCTAGTTCTAGAAAGAGCTATTTACAGAAGTTTGATATCCTTACTGCTTGAGTTTATGATAAAATTTCTTAGATTTTACTTTGTCGATTCCCTAATTCTGGCTTAAGATATTGTTTTTTTATATTTCTTCTGTATATCTCTATGTTGAACTTATCTCTTTGCTTTCGTAGTTTGAATCATGCTATGGAACATCATTTGCTATCACTTTCTCACATACTTACATGAGCTGATTTCCACATGATTTTCCTTAGTTTTGTCATCTGTTCTTCAATATGTGCATGTCAGTTAGTTTATCAGTATTGTTCCTTTTTGGTGATATTTATAAGTTATTTTTGTTACCTTTAATCCTTCTTTAAGTCGTGTCTCTGTTTAGTATCTGCTCACATAATAGATTTGACTGCTAAATTTAAGGCTTAGTTTTGTAAATCTTTTGGCATTTGTTCTTAATTATGCTTCATGATAGTTTTTTTAGTTTCATTCTTTCCTGTTGTGCTATTCTTGTTATGGTCTTTTACTTGCTATACTAATAGCTTTGTTTGCTTTTGTGTTTAAGTTTCATGTTACAATCAGTCATGTCTTGTTATTTTCCTTGTGTGACATTCTATCTCATTCTTTGCATCACAAGTTAGTGATAAATTCATTTGGTCGTGTTTGCTTCTATTATTCAGATTATTCGTGTGGCTTATCTTTTTATATCATAAGTTTTAATAAATTCATCTTGCTTATCTTGTTGGTATTTGCTTTGCTTCTCTTACTCCAATTAATCATGTAACTTATCATATGCATCATGTGTCTTTCCATAATCATCTTGTTTGGTACTTGCTTCTTTGTTTGCAAATTCATTCCTTGTTATTGCTCTTTGTGTCTTTGAAATCATCTTATTGATTTGTCTCTGTTTGCAAATTAATTCTCTGTTGTCATCTTGTTATGGCTTGTGTTGTTGCTTGTTACTTCACTAATGAAATGTTCTAGAATAATTAGTTATGTTCTAGTTATTTTGATATGCCGCAAACCGTTAACTGAAATTCCAAGATAATTGAAATAATGTATAAAAAACTTAGCTGAAATAAACCAATTTAAAATCAAAATCCAAGTTTTTTCAGAACTGAACCAAACAAATGAACAAACCATTGAGTTAAATTGGATTTTTAATACACTTTTTTTTTTGTTTCTGTTCAGTTTTGAGTTGATAGGCAGTTCAGTTTTGACTTAATAGGCAGTTCAGTTTTCCAAACCAATTACCGAGGGTTTTAACTCCGAAGATGCAAATAAAAAACGAGGGTGATGTAACATCCACGAACTGAGAAGCCAAACATGTAAGTACTTTGAGCAAAAAGAAAAAGTACTGGGGCTAACTATGATTCGAGATGGGAAGTGACCAGATTAATTTAGTAGCATATTTCATTGATCATTTTTTTTAATCTCGCCAGTGCTGTCAGTTCAATACAACATCTATATTACCAGTTAAAAGCTGTACAATAATAGATTTTATTTCTGCATAGATATTGATATCAAACTGGCTGTCTTCTTTAAGGCCTGAAATCTTCTTCTCCAATAGATAAAGAAAGCTTAGTATCGATTAGAAAATTAACCTTCTCTCCAGCCAAACTTCTCTCTTCTCGATCTCCCTCTCCGGCGTGCTTGGTTCCTCACCGCCGCGGAGAGAGGGTCCGCCTCTCTCTCCTATTTCTTTCGGCTCCTTCTCTGCTTGGTGTTTTCCCTCTTGCGGTAGTAGATCTTGTTCTGCATCTTCAGGTTGGGGTTGCTGTTGTCAGTTGACTCGGTGGCCCTTTCGCCTCTCGGGATCCTGCTTCTTTGATCTTGCTCTTCGATGTCAGAAAATATTTGTGGATCAAAGAAACAAGTCTTTGCTTTCATAAGAGATCGTCTAAACAAAACGACTAATTTATGGTCGGCCAAATTAGTGTTTAGTTAAGTGTTTGTCAAATGAAAATTTAGTTTGTCAATTCTATGGTCCGTCTTGAGTGTGAGGAATTGGAGAAGAAGATTATGTTTGTCAATTGAAAGTTTCTCTCTAAATGAGGTGTTTAATTACCAAAATTGTGTTTGTTTTTGGTGAATTTTAAAACAATCATCATGAATTAATATGATATCTTGGAATTGTCAAGGAATTAGGGGGATATGACAGAAGAACATTTAAAAGAATTCTATATTGTTGACCGAATTTTTTATTTTTATTAGAAACAAAAAATAGGCGTCATGTTTTGCAAAATTTGCAAGTCTCTTTTGGATACGATCAGAGTTTTACCGTAACATCGAGAGGTTGAAGTGGAGGTTTGGCACTTTTTTATATGGATGATCCAAAAGTTACTGTTGCTTATCATAACGATCGCATGATCGATATTGAAACTACTCTTGAAGGAAAGAAAATATGTATGACTTTTTATCTATGGAGATCTGGAAGTTGAATACCGAGAACGGGTTTGGAAGAGACTCACTCGGATGAGCTTAAGTCGGCATAATGCCTGATTCGTGATTGGAGATTTTAATGAAATCACTGGAAATCATGAAAAGAGGGGTGGATGACTAAGAGCGGAATCCACCTTTATACATTTTCGGAACATGCTCGAAAATTGTGGCATGTTAGACTTCCCGTATAAAAGTAACTTACTTTCATGGGTAGGAAAACGGCGGCCCTGAAAGGTTAAATGTCATCTCTACAGAGCAATGGGAAACAAAATATGACATAGCTTATTCTCCCACACAAATGTGGAGTATCTAAAATTATGGGGATCAGATCATCGGCCGATCCTTGCAAGGGCTCATTCCGTGAACTGAAAGCGCTGGCGAAATTTTAATTTCGACAAGAGATGGGTCGATAAACCCGGGCTAAAAGAAGTAGTAGCCTTGGCATGGGAACCACAAGAAAGAAGGTTAAACAATTTCCTTTTATCAAAAGCTTGCGTCTTGTCGCAGGTCCATCTCCAGTTGGAAGAAAACTCTACCCACGAATACGGCGAAACTAATAGAAGAACTTAAACAAGAACTGAATTAGGCAGAAGTAAGCGATCATACAACAGTCGAAGAGATCGAATGTATCCGGAGGAAACTCTGTGAAGCCTTAAGAGAAGAAAATTCCATTTATAAACAAAAGAGTCGCAACCTATGGCACCGAGAGGGTGACCAAAACATGAAGTTTCACCACGCTATTACAAAAGAGAGGAGATCGAGAAACCGTATCACTTCCCTTAAGGACCACAATGGGAATTGGGTTGAAGACGAGACAGAAATTGAGAAAGTTGCTAGCCACTATTTCAACTAGCTGTTTTCATCCTCGAACCCTACTGAATTTGGAGATGCCCTCCGGTTTATTACTGCGAATATCAAAGATGCCACAAATCGCTCAGTTATTATGGATCCCTCAGATGAGGAGATAAAAACAGCTCTTTTTGACATCAATCCGGATAAAGCTCCTGGACCGGATGGAATGACAAACAGAGTTTTCCAATGATTTTGGCAGATGACGGGTCAAGACCTGATAAGAGTAGTTAAAGATTTTAATCCTGGGTTTTTGATCCCCGTCTTAACGAGACTAATATCTGCCTAATCCCAATAAAAGATAGATCGGGAGTAATGATGGAATTCAGACCGATCAATCTCTGTATTGTCAGTTACAAGGTCATATCTAAATTTAATTGTCTGGTTTCATTGATGGTGCAAGTTTAAGAAGTTAAATTTACTTATGTGTTTGGTTTGTATAAGTGGAACTTATGCAGGTATATGGAGATGGAATGCCAAATTTAGAGCGTGATCAAATGGTTTTAAAGGCAGCTCATACAAGGAAGTTCTCAAGCTTGAATAAAGGTGGAGATTATGAGATGATGATTCAACTTGTGGTGTTAGAAGAAGCTTGAAGAAGATTGATGGTTTTAGCTAAGTGTGGCAAACACCGGATGTAGCAGTTCGTTAATACTGTAAACCGGGTGAAATCTCTCTGTGGCTCTGTTTCTTGTTCGTGAGTTCTTCAAGTTCGATCGGAGAAGCAATTGAGAATGGTTCAATTCTGTAACAAAAAGAAAGAGAATGGGAGAGTAAGCGTATCAAAGAAGAGGAGGAGGAGAAAACAAAACTGAACTTAAAATAAGGAAGAGCTGACGATACTCTCAGGAGAAGAAAACACCAGAACCAATGATACTAGCCAGAGAAAAGAACACTAGAGTAAACAATACTCGCCGGAGAAGAGACAACATAGTGTGATGATGGCTGAGATAAGAGAATGGAATTTTAGTCAATTAGAATGGGATTAAGGGTTGAAGGTAAGAGAATGGAATTTTAATACACATTGCATTGAGGGTTTTAGAAGATCAGAGAATTGAATTTTACTTGACATTTAGGAGGGTGTATTGGATTGAGGGTTTTATGAGGTTTTAAATTTGGTGGGATTTGAGGATTTTAGGTGATTTGGATATAATTCAAAAGTAAAAATAAAAATTCAAAGTAATTTGGTATGATATTTTTTATAAATTTTAGAATTGTTTAGGTGATTTAAATGAGAATTGAGATAATTCTCATCTAAAATGATTGAGATGAGATTAAAATGAGATTTCTCTTTCTTCCACTTCTTCCCTGTCTCTAATTCTGCAGATTTTTCCAATACAAGACATCAAAGCTGTTCTCGTCAAGGATCAGACCTTTCACGTTACCTCCAAACCATGTGAAATCTTCCCGAGCCAAAGTCGCCATCTTCACTGTCCTAGGAGGAGGAAGATGAAACAGAGGTAGAGGTAAAGTGTTCTCAATGTTGATTATGTTGTATGGCGGTCACAACTGCGCCATGAGGCATTTCTGGAGGAAGAAGAAGAATGCTACTACTACAACTATAGTACTTACTGTTGTTATGGGACCAATGATCGTTCCATGCACAAAAAAAAAAAAAAAAAAAAAAACTTAATTCAATCTGCAATTCTTATATTATAACGTGAACTTACAAAGTCAGAATAAAGTAATGGAGTTAATCAATAAGGGGGAACCAAACTATCAACATAAAACATATGTGATGAGAAATCCTTTTTTCTAAAGCATGTGCCACAGAATTGGATGCACGTAACACATGTAAAAAAAAACTGTTGATATCTTTTGTTGATCACCACATGATATCCTTGCATATGTTCTTAATCTCGAAGACCTGAAAGATATTCTGAAGATGATGGATGAGTATTTGACTGTCTCCTTCAAAATGATCTGACTGTCATCAAAAGAACATTGGCCTCAGCTTCTAAGGAAGATGTTTCCTGTTCCAAATCCAAGCAGCCTAAAAAAGGGACACACCCAAATGACCTCGCAGAAACCAACCACCTGACGTCGAACCATTAGAGCTGTCAAATAAGGCATCGTAATTCGATTGGTAGTCTGAGGCTCTTGTATTCTTTATGGTTTAAGATGAGACAAATCAAGAACTGTTAACCATTCCGCAACCTCTGCTGTTGGGACAGGGTGAGAAAACCATCCCTAAGTTGAGAATGATCTATTAAAATAGACACAACTGAAGTTAAATTGCATATGTAATAATTATTTACATAATTTTTAAATTGCATTCACTACATATTTAACAAGTCTATCATATATGATTATATCTATATATGTGTACGTTATATTTATATCTATATTATCATAATTATTTATATATCAATTATTTTATTTTTGCAAATTAGTTTTATTTAGTATCAAAATTTTTAACTGATATAATTAATATTTTTTAGTTAGCATCAAGTTTAACTGATGTAGATTTTATATAAATTTAATAAGTGATGTGAAATTGTGAACTATAAAAATAAATTTATCATTTATTTAATTGATATGACTTTATATAAATATATCAATTTTCCTAAAGTGATACAAATTATATTCCTTCTGTCCCAAATTAACTGATGCTTAAGGTTTTAATACACAGATTAATAAAGTATTTGTAATACCTATTTTAAACTTTTTCAGTAATGATTTAATCTCTACTTCTTTTTTTTGCCAACATATTTGAAAATATTTAAGAAAGATGATCGATCAAAGCTGATGGGTTGAACGATATATGTCATCACTATACATCTATTTTTAATTTAGAAGATTGGGTATAAATTAATAATAAGTTCAAAACATTTTTGGTCCCAACTTCTATTACTCCTTATAATTAATAAAGTTACAATTTCCATAACGTAAGTAAGTTCACATGTATATTTATTGATTCTTCTTTAGTCAAATTTTACGTTATTGACTTGAAGATAAACAAGCATAAAGATTTCATATTAAAAAGAAGATTAATTTTTAAAAATTTGGAGCCAAATCAACAAAAAACAAAACTCATCTTAAAAATTTAAATTTTATATAAACGTAACATTGATGATGCTTATAAATTGACAATAAACTAGCAAATGAATCACAGTTTTATTCATGAATTCTAATTTTAATTTGAGCCTTTCACTTATAAATGATGAGAGAGCATTTTTGTTTGATCTAAATAAACTCCACCGAACGAAGAAAATTCCAGTGGTGGGGCTGATGCTCTTCCAATCGACACTAATCAAACCGGTTTCAACGAAAATCATGGAGACACAGATCCACGAATAACTTTTAGGGAATATATACAGACTACCGTTGATTTTTTCTTGAATATGTTATATTAACCTAAGTTTATAACGTTATAATAAACTAACTCTTTACTTTATGGATTTTACCTTCTACTCCTTCGTTTTCTTTTTAATGGCAACTGCACTGGTGAGATACTAACTGACACAAAATCATCCTTCTGGAAACTAACACGATCAAAATTTTGTTCTCTCCCTTATCTATTCTGTTTCACTTTACTGCTCACTTTCGATGTTTTCGACGGAGAAAATCAACTCGTCGTTTCTCTTTCGAACAAAAAGGTTCTTCCGTTCTTCTCTCCTTCTTCAATAACCCTCAAGCATGTCGTCTTCACTTTCGCCTGTTCCGGCTACTTCTTTGCACTCAATCTTACTCCGGCCGTTTTCGATTTCTGTTTCTTTTAACCCTCGCTTCCATCTTATCATTCACAAGTAAGCACTCCCCTCAATTCTCTTTTGTTAATCACATTTGTATACCTTTTATACTTCCATTATATTGTTAATTTTCAATTTCAGTGTGTTTCGATACAATCTAGGCTTTACAATTGCAGAAATCTATATCTCGTTTTAGGGAGGTTTCATCACTTCCATTTTGAACATTTAGATTAATGTATGACTGAAATGGTTTTTCCTCCTACTCATAATCCGAATTAGCATATCTAATTGAATTACTTTTAGTTAGAACACATTTCGATTAAAACCGTAGTAAAAGTACTTTCTCTCACATGCAAGTGAAACTAATTGTTCAACCCATTACGAAGAATATATTTATTGTAATTGTATACTATTTGTCTTAATCTCTAGTTATTAACGTATATCTCCATTACAAGACATCTATTTATTGTTTTAGGGGAGCTTTCATCACATCCGTTTTGAACATTTAGATTTGTGTATGACTGATATGGTTTTTCCTTCTACTCATAATCCGAATTAGCATATATAACTGAATTGATTTTAGTTACAACATATTTCGAATAAAACCATCATAAAACTACTTTTTCTCACATTCAACTGAATCTAATTGTTGAACCCATTACGAAGATTATATTTATTGTAATTGTATACTATTTGTCTTAATCTGTCATTATTAATGTTTATCTCCATGACAATGTCCTAAGTCATTCTGTTTTATGTTCCAATCGCAGTTAAATGAGTTCTCGTCGTCTCCCATCTCTTCTATATCTATTGGATATCTTTTCACAGATTAAGAACCAAAAAGTTGTCACCTACAACAAACTATGCTGGATTGATGGCCTTTTCACTTTCCTTGATCCTCTTGAACTTGATAGATTGCAAAATTCACCTTTGGGAAAGCTTTTTGAGTTGGCTTCAACATACACTTTCTCAGGTACTTTCGTTCATTTCATTCTTTGAAGGATACTTGTGCCCAACAAGTGCTCAAAGCCTGGTTCATTTTTGCTTCTACCCCTTGGCATTTTTCCCTCTGTGAATTTTCAATTGTAACCGGACTCAACTGTGGAAAGCTCCCACCACCAACTCCTCAAAAAAATTCCAAAACCGAGTACTGGGATAAACTCTTTCCGGGTAAAACAACGGTCAATGTTGACTACCTAGTTGACTTAATTCAGAGTCTGTCTATATTAGATCCCGAACTTAAGTTGCACTATGCCGCGTTGTTGGTTGTTGAGGGCTTCTTGTGCCCAAATCACATATGACTATTATCTCCAAAGAAGGTGTTGAGATGGTAAAAGACATTGGTGCTTTTCTACACTACCTGTGAGGAACAGTCTGTTTTGACTTGACAATGCAGTGTATTAAGGCAAAAGTGAGTAAATTGTTCGTCAAGGATAATTTAGCTCTTCAAGGTTTTCTTCTGCCATTGGAAATAGTTGCTTTTCAAGCTGTTCCTGCCATTCGAGGACTTTTACCAGAATTAAGGTTGCCATTAATTGATCCAGCAATCCGAAAAGCTTTCCAACGAGCCACCGCTGGCATTCGCGTTTCAAAAGTGATGGGTATTGAAGATGCTCCTACGGGTAGTACATCATATACTATTTATGTCAATGTTTAATTTTTCATATTACTTATATGTTATTTCTATTTATAACAGGTTCAAATTATTTTTATGATTGACGGTGAACTTCCTGGGGAGTTTGATTCACATATTTGGTCCGGTCAGATCGATGACGACGATGAAGTTGCTTACATGAAGGAGTTACTTGAAGATAACATCGAATTTGAATATGACGTGTGGGTTTGTTCAAAATCTAAAAGACGAAAATACTCCAATATGTATGAAGAAAACAAATCGAAGCAGAAGGTTCCGGAACCTGTCCGAAGAAGAACATAAACTCACAAGAGGAAACGTCACAGTCCTGATAATGATTTCATGTCTGATTATGATGATATCTCGGATACGTTGCTTATCCCATCTCTGACTGTTCTCACCACACATGATTTGCATTAAATTTCCCAGCTTCTGTCCAAAGACGTTAAGCGACACATCAGCTTATGTATTGCTGACTTGGAAGCTCGGTGGGAGACAAGATACGAGGAAAAATTTGAACTACTCGAGAAACGGTTCAAACGACTGGAGAAACGATTAACTCAAACCGGTCCTGCCACAAGTACTCCGTCTCCTCCAACAAATGTAGACACTGTTTCACGTCGGAGGCAGAAATCGAGTGAGACCATTACTACTCACCCTTCCATTGATAAACGAGTCACGCGCAGCTCATCTCTTGCGAACAAAACTGCAACCAAGATGCAGCTCCCTCTTAAGTCTAAAACGCAAGGACGCCGTCGACTGGTAAGTTTTCTCTTTTTTCTTCATTTCTAAAGAAATGTTTCTAATCTACATGTTACTTTTAATAGAAAAGAAAGGGGCAGAGTAAGAAAGGTGCTCATGATGGCGAGTCCTAGGCATGTGGTGATGAAATTGAAGATGGTGTCGAGTTCATCTCCACTTCTTACCCCCAATAAGTTAGTTCACCTTCCTTTTCTTATATTTGGTAACTCACATATAAATTGTAATAATTGAAATTTTTTTTTTTTTTTAGTCTCATCATCATAACACACCTAATTCAGTTGTGGATGACAAAAATATAAATGTCAATTCATCTGCACATCAGGTGCTCATGCTTTTCATACTTTTTCTTCCTCAATTTATGTTCTCTACAATTTTACTTTTATGTTCATATCTTACTATCCATAGTATTACGTGTTTATTTATATATATTTTTAACTATTTCTAATAATATATTCGATGTATAGTTTTAATTTTACATTGCTTATTATATTGTATATTTCATAATTATAGATTTCAGAATATCACGAGGCTGTCATCAATCATGTTCTTGGAAATCTTACCGAATCTGGTTTACTTCATGTGAGTAATACTTTAGTAATTTTGTTTATTGTTAGTATTCTGTTAATGATATATTTTTATGGGTCATGTTTTGGAGACTATTGTGTTAATCATATATTTTTAAGGGTTATGGTTTGGAGACTGAGATTGGGGGTCCTTCAACTGTGTCAGAACCGAACCATACGCTTCGTCCTTCTCATTATGAAACTCACCATGAAGCTTTTGAAGTAAGATTCCTTATTCTAAGTTTCTACTCCCGTCCCTTTTACACATTCGTGATGTTACTATGTGTTTCTATTATTTTTTGTTAATTCTTTAACTGTTTTTCTTTATTTTTGAATAGATTTCCCTATTGGATAATTTTGCTGCGACACAATCTCCCTCTGCAAATCCTACTCCATCCACTGCTGAAATAGAATCCGATGTAAATGTATATAGCATACAATTATAGTAAGCAATGATAATATTTCCTAAAGCACACATATCAACTAACTTGTTTTCGTTCTTTCTTAATTTTGTTTTATGGTACATAGGCTTTGCAAACTTCTGAGTCGCACCCGCTGCCCACGGCTGACAATGCTTCTCCTCCCAATTTGGTACCATTTAAGATATAACTTTAAGTAATATATTTTTCCTAAAACTAACACCGGACTAACTAACTCTAATACTGAATTCAGGTTGTTGGTGATTCTGCTCTAACGATGACAGCTTCAAAGGAGTCTGACCTAACAAACCTAATATATCATAACACATCGAGTGAAAAAAACACCAGATAGTGAAGGTCCAATTATTCCGGCCGCCGATTCAAATGACAAATCCTCTACCTTGCTACCTTCTACTGACCAAGTAATAATTCATTACTTTTCTATTGTTCTTTTTTTCTTTTATATAAATATCCAACTAATTCATATAATATTGTCCATGTGAATTATTGTATACGTTAATATTTATTTTATATTTAATATCCTAAATTACATTGATTTCTTACATATAATATTTCCTATTTGCAGCTACCAGATCACGAAGAAAATTCTGTCGATCCTTCTATTTCCTCTACCACATCATTCCTTGCTGAAGTATAAAGCTATAACTCAATTGAAAATTCTGCTATTTTTAGTTCTTTTTTATAGTTTCTGGTTATGTTAGGATTTTGTTTCCAGATATTTACAGTTATACTTTGGCATTTTGAACGTTGGATGTTGCAGATACATAAAAGCTCATTTGTGTCAGATTCTCTTTCGCATTTGCAATCGAGAATATCGGTTGCAAATGATACCTTTCCACAAACGTGCTTTGATCTTGGTTTATCTCAAAGCCAAAAAGTTAAAGAGGATGATGGTCCCAAAAATATGGTTATCCTACGTGATATTGATATAAACTTGGGAGATGATTCCACTGGATCTCCTGTTGTCACCATAACACGTAACGTAAGTTCGCCGAACAAGTCTCCCGCACCAGTTACTACGACAGGTGGTCTCCCCAATACTGTCAGTTTCAATCCTATTGAGCCACTTGAACTTCATAAGATACAGAAGTTGATACATATACTCCAAAAACACAAGTAAATAACTTCAACAATCTATTATATATGAAGTTTATTATGTTTTAATGTTTATAATCACATTTTCTTAAAACATATTCAGTGTTCTCAACGTCGGTGTTGGTTTAGCACTTAACAAACAAAGTTTCCTCAAGGTTTTGGAAGGATCCTCTGTTATTGGTCAGATGGAAAGTATTTTCTCATTTTTATTGTTTTCATAAATACTTAATTATTAATTATAATACTGATAACTATTACTCATGTTTAATACTTATTACTAGTCGTAACATTTCTTTCATTCCTCTCACTCTTCGTAGGAAATGGCTTGTCTTTCAAAGTTTGTTCGTTTACAGCGTCAGAGTGATCCACATTCCACTCATGATTTCATAGACCAAGTCTTTCCTTCATCAATATGCAACATCAACACTGCTTTTAAATTAACAGAAGTTAAAAGCACATTTGTGTTTCATAAAACCTTACTTTCTTTTATCCCAACTTCGACTACTCATCCTCATAGGAAGGAATGGATGCGAGATATCACCTCTCTCTCTTTCCCAATGATGCTTTATGGCCATCACTGGGTTGCTGTTCATGTCGATCTCGTTCGTTTGCATATAGTTGTGTTCAATTCTCATGATCACCTTCGGCCCCCACTGGTATTTATCCAAGAGGTAGAACCTATTACAAAAATTCTTTCCTACCTTATCAAAAGTGGAGCTGTCAATAATCTCATTCAAAATGTCAAGCTCAGTCCCTTCCGTATTCTACGCATTCCCCCATCCGACAATCGTCAAAGGCCGGAGATAGTGGTATCCTCTCATTACTGTTCATGGAATATTCCACAGATCAGCGTGAATCCGAAGCAATGTCAATCACCGATTCCGACATTCCCCAAGCTCGTTTCAACTACATCCTTGGTGCTTACGAGTCACTAGTAAACCCCATTCCATAGTCTCCGTCGACTTAGTTTGTTATATTCACATCTTTTCTGATACTTAGTTTATCTCCTTGTGTTAATTTCGAACTATTGTCTCTTTCTGTTATTACTGTATTCTAATGAATTTGTTATATAACATATGTAACCACTTCTTACTATGATATCAGTACTTTCTTATTTTATTTATGTCATTATATATAACATTTTGTTATATCCTAATAAAAAAACTTTACAACAGATGATTTATACACAAATAGGGTGTTATTGGATAAATTTCACCATTTATCATAACGACTACCATAGATTCTACAAAAGATACAACACATCTGCTGCCAGGTAGGCAGATGTTTCCACGTTATTAAGTAAATAGTTTGGTGATTACCGGTAATATAATGTTATGCCCGTAAATACCAGACCTGATGATTTATACACAAATAGGATGTTGTTGGATACAATGTCCCAATTATCATAACAACTACCAGAGACTCTACACAAGATACGACACAGCTGGTGCCACGTAGCCATATGTTTCCACGTTTTCCAAGTAAATTGTTTTGCGATTACCAGTAATATAATGCTATGCCTCAAAACAATTACTACCAACATTGCCTTATCATTTGTTAACTTTGTTTACAATAATTAACAATAGTTTTATGAATGTCTGATTACAACAACATTAAATGGTTATTGTCTATTTATTCATTTGGGTTTATTAATCCTTAGTCAGGGTTTAGGGTTTAGATTTTTGGTTTTAGAGTTTATGATTTAGGGTTTAGGGTTTACGGTTTATGTTTGTATAGTTTGGATTCAGTAATCCATAGTTAGGGTTTAGATTTTTGTTTTTCCGAAGTACGGTACATCAATTGGTTTGAGTTCAGTAATCCCTAATTAGGGTTTACATTTTAGGTTTAGTGTTTAGGGTTTAGTGTTAAGGTACAAGAGTTAACCTCTTTCAATGTATATTACAATTAAAGTGTTATCGTACACAGTAACATGTCAAAAAACTATCACTCCATTTGAATAGGGTATAATCGTCGATAAATTTGTTTTAGCGAATAATAATTGGTCGGGAGATAGAAACACATATTAAGTTTGTTGTCTACGTTAGTTTTGTGTTTTTTCAAAATATTGTATATTAATTGTTTGGATTCACTAAACCTTAGTTAGGGTTTAGATTTTAGGTTTCAGAGTTTAGGATTTAGATTTTTGGGTTTAGGGTATAGATTTTTATATATTCGAAATACTGTAACCAAATATTTTGGGTTCAATCTATAGTTAGGGTTTAGGGTTTAGATTTTTGTTTTTCCGAAGTACGGTACATAATTTGGTTTGGGTTCGTTAATCCTTAATTAGGATTTAGATTTTAGGTTTACGGTCTAGATTTTAGGTTTACGGTTTAGATTTTAGGTTTAGGGTTTAGTGTTTAGAGTTTAGGGTTTAGGGTTTACGGGTTTAGGTAAAAGAGTTAACTTCTTTCAAGTTATATTAAATGTAAAGCTTTATCGTACACAATAACATGTCAGAAAACTATTACTCAATTTGACTAAGGTATAATCGTAGAGAAATTTGTTTTAGCGAAGAATAACTTGTCCCGCAGTATAAACACATATTAAGTTTGTTGTCTGCGTTAGTTTTGTGATTCACCCTTACATTTATGTTTTCTCGAAATACTGTATATTCATCTATTATATTTGATGTGGAGTTTGGGATTTAGGGTTAAGTAATTTTCGAAAATATTATATACCAATTGGTTTCGGTTAAATATTCATTAACTAGATTATTATTCTTTCACCTAAATTTCTGTAAATATACAAAAATGTTTCGTAACAAACATATGTTGTGGGATTTAACATTTACATTTATGGTTTATATTTTTGTTATTTCGAAATACTATACAGCATTCGGTTTGGATTTTAGTGGATTTCGGATTTAGGGTATATGGTATAGGATATAGGGTTTAGGGTTTACGGTTTATGATTTAGGCTTTAGAGTTTGCGGTTTATGGTTTATCCACAAATAGTGTACAGCATTCTGTTTCGGTACAATATTCCGTTTGGAATAAGTAATTTTGGGGTTACACATTTTTAGTTAATGGGATAGATTTTATTAATATTTTGGTATTACCATAACCATTTAGTTCCACAATCAATACTAAAATATTTACAGTTATGCATAGTATATACCATATTTAGATTTATGCTTATTTTTTCTCGATATCCTGTTTCTTCATTCGTTTGGGTTAATTAATCTTTAGTTAGGGTTTAGGGTATAGATTTATGTTTTCTCGAAATACTGTATATTCATTCGTTTGGGTTCGCTAATCCATAATTAAGGTTTAGATTTATGTTTTCTCAAAATACTGTATATTTATTCGTTTGGGTTCGCTAATCTATAGTTATGTTTAGGGTTTAGATTTATATTTTATCGAAATACTGTATATACATTCGTTTGGGTTCCCTGATCCTTAGTTAGGGTTTAGGGTATAGATTTTTGTTTTCTCGAAATACTGTATATTCATCCGTTTGGGTTCCCTAATCTTTCGTTAGGGTTTAGGGTCGATTGACCGCTTAATATATCTGCTAAATTATTTTATATATACAGACTAACGTCGATTGACCGGCTAATATGTTATACTAACCTATGTTTATAAGGCTAGAAGAAACTAACTCTTTATCCTATGGAATTTACCTTATACACCCTTTCCTTTCTTCATAATGGCAATTGCACTGTTGAGATAATAACTGACATAAAATCTTTCTTTCGGAGACTAGCATGATAAAAATTTAGTTCTCTCTCTCTCTCTTATCAATTCTGTTTCCTCATCTGTTTCTCTGAATATATACATATTAACGTCGATTGACCGCTTCATATGTTATACTAACCAATGTTTATAATGTTAGATGAAACTAACTCTTATACTAACCAATGTTTATAAGGTTAGATGAAACTAACTCTTTACCCTATGGAATTTACCTTCTACACTCTTTTCTTTCTTCAGAATGGCATT
Organism: Sisymbrium altissimum; assembly: GCA_900406495.1. Classification (NCBI taxonomy): domain Eukaryota; kingdom Viridiplantae; phylum Streptophyta; class Magnoliopsida; order Brassicales; family Brassicaceae; genus Sisymbrium; species Sisymbrium altissimum. Next base: position 22,263 of record OVBI01001040.1, on the reverse strand, counting down.
GCACTGGTGAGATACTAACTGACATAAAATATTTCTTTCGAAGACTAGCATGATCAAAATTTAGTTCTCTCTCTCTCTTATAAATTCTGTTTCCTCATCGTCTCTCTTTCGAACAAAACCGTTCTTCCGTTTTTCTCTCCTTCTTCCATAACCGTCAAAATGTCATCTTCATTTTCGCCTGTTCCAGCACTTCTTTGCACTCGATCTTACTCCGGCTGTTTTCGATTTCTTTTTTTAACCGTCGCTTCCATCTTATTCCTAACTTGATTAATCATAAGAAAAATGAAAAGTAAAATGAAGAAGATGAACAGTAATTTTATAGGGTTAGTATATCAAAGTTTCTGTATATTCATTTGTTTGGGTTAACTAATCATTAGTTAGGGTTTAGAGTATAGATTTATGTTTTCTCGAAATACTGTATATTCATCAGTTGGGGTTCGCTAATCCATAGTTAAGGTTTAGGGTTTAGATTTATGTTTTCTCGAAATATTGTATATACATTCGTTTGTGTTCGCTAATCCATAGTTAGGGTTTAGGGTTTAGATTTATGTTTTCTCGAAATACTGTATATTCATTCATTTGGGTTCGCTAATCAATAGTTAGGCTTTAGGGTTTAGATTTATGTTTTCTCGAAATATTGTATATTTATTCGTTTGTGTTCGCTAATCCATAGTTAGGGTATATGGTTTAGATTTATGTTTTCTTGAAATACTGTGTATTCATTCGTTTGGGTTCGCTAATCCTCAGTTAGGGTATAGGATTTAGATTTATGTTTTCTCTAAATACTGTATATTCATTCGTTTGGGTTCACTAATGTAACACCCCTGGTTGAATCCACGGACCACGGACAGAACCGTGAGTGTTACGCGTTGAGGCTAACAAAGAACCAGCCCAGTTCAGAACACATCTAAAGCATGGGCCACGTTCAAGTGTTAGTCGACCCCGTACTCTAGCCAAAGGTTGTGTTAAGTTTTGGACAAAGATAATATCAGCAAGTACAAAGGATTTTCATACACACACAAAACATTCCTTTTTATTCATCAAACCGTTTATTACATAGTCAAACCCTTTTTACAACGGATCCGTTTTCCAAACCGTTTATCCAAATGCTGGATACAAACCGTATAAACAAGCATACTTACAAGTTTTGCAAAAAGCACACCAAAAAAATACTCTGGACTACCTACACGTCTGAACCACTATTTCACACTACGGTTACCTGCACACATGGAAAGGAAAACATGAGTAATCGAAGATTACTCAGTGAGTCCCCGACCCACTAACAACCAACACCAAAGACAACCATTGTCGAAGCATAAACGTCATGACACACACGCCATATCAACAAGTGAATGCATCACCAATCACGCATGACTCGAGTACACATACTAAACATGCTATCACTTAGTCTTATCATGACAAGCGAGGTCTCTAGGTGCATAGTCTCTCCCCCGTGAACACCCGTACCCGAACCATTACAAAGACGGTCAAGCCAGAACATCACATCATCGAGCCCCAGTCTCACATACTGGTGCAACTCGGTTAGATTGCGTCTCAACACGACAATCCCACTCTATCCCGTCGGATAGTACTCCGCCATGGGATACAAGCCTGTCTCTCGGAGTCTTCTTACCCAATCACTTGGTAAGGGACATGGGGAAAACTATCTGCACCATCCTAACATGCATACTGATAACTCTAACATGATTCACTCACAATCTTTTCCCACAATCAACACTGGAGAGTACCGCCCTAGCATGTTAGTCTCACCATACGACCGCTAATTCTACCTCTCCGGAGCAACTGTCATCCAGGCGTGTCGGTCTAACCATACAACCGCCGGATTAGTTCTCCCTTTGTCCAAGCATCACCGCAGCACCACACCATGCTACGGGTTCTTAGCCATCACACGCTGTCCGGGTATCATCCATCATCCGGACTGGACGCTTCACGTCCTTCACCTGCACACGTTAGTCACGCAAGAACTATACAACTGGGACTCACCTTAAACGCAAGGGCCCTCCTAGTCCGGTTTTGGCTTAACTCACTCTGGTCAATCTATGGTTTACGAACCAACAAGTAATCAAGACCGGGCTAACACCACTTTAAACTTAGCTTTCTCGGAACGTAAGACTTACCACAAACGCTTCTCTAACTTAGCTTCCGGTTAGCTAACTGAGGTTCCGGCTTAACTCCTTAAGCAAACACTCTCTCTCACGGTGATTCTCTAGAGTTTTAAGAGTTATAAAATGGTTTGCCAAAGGTTGGAGAGAAATGAGAGCAATGGGTTTATATAGGAATTCTTCAGGTACTGGGTGTCAATGCATGGCGTGCAAACTTCCACCTTTCAAGGCTATAGCCTATACTCCCAGATCAGCCTATATAGCCTTGGCGACTCATCAGTAATTTAGGCTGACATAAAAGTTACCATGACAGGTGTCACGCCCATACTAATCCACAATTTATTACCCTTAATCCATTCTTATCCAAATCAGCCAGCAGCAAATGTGTCCTTACTTCTTTGTTTGATTCTGAGGCGGGAACAGGGCTACTTTCAAACGCTAGAGTAGATTTACTGTGCTGGTCAGATAAAAACTGCTGCCTTTGTCCTTTTGTTTGGGTGTCCCCAAATCATTGGCCATTTAGTGATGGACACACACATGGCGTTTCCTTTTTAGACTGAGGCTTAAACCGTAGCTCTATTAGCCTATCGCGTCCCTATGGATGGCTTAGATCAATCCATGAACCATCAGACCGTTCGGACCGCTCGGTTCGGCCGCTATGGCCCCTTTATGGTCTCCCCGAACCATTTTAAAATCCACTCGAGCCTTTTGAGAATTTCCTTCACCAAAACTCCTCATTTTTTATTTCTTAGACATCTCCAAGTCATTTCCACTCTTTTCCCCATTCGGAACATGCCTTGGTCTTTGGTTCAGTCGATTTCGGGACTATCGTGAAACAATGTGTGGATTTCTTATTCTCTTGAGTCGCTCTAATTTTCCTTCATCAGAATTACTCTTTAGAGGTTAAAACAAATACTGCCCAACTCCCGAGATAAATGACGCACCGATAGACTGATTCCACCCCTTAAACGGACTGTTCGGCCTCTCGAACAGACAATCTGGTTCGCCGAATTTTTAACCATCGCAAATGAATTTTTCTTGGACTGATTCTTGTTTTACTGACTTCCTTGAAGTCTTGGTTTTCTTTATACCAAGTCCCGGAATTTTTAAAATTGTCCTCAATGGCCTCGTCCATCGACCATCGTACCGGGTGTTATAGGTGTTCGGCAGGATCATTACATTCTCCCCTCCTTACAAAGAATTCGTCCTCAAATTTTCGATTTAGAACATTCCTACCTCTCTGAGTATTTGTCAGTCGCCATAACTGATGCCACCATTTGATCACTCTTTTACTCACCAATCTGTTCTCTTGAACACGCTCAAACAGTTTTCTCTTATCTCGTCTTCTCCCCTCCTTACAGAGATTTTCATATCTTTCTCAACTCCAAGCTCCTCACTCATCCCTCTCCTTGTTTCCAACTCAACTATTCATCAGTTTCCTTACTGATTGAATTTGATATCTTCATAGTTCCGGGCTCCCTTAATAAGACTTTTTGGTAGTGCAATCACTACATTCTGACTCTCTCTCTCTTATACTTCTGCCTTTACTTGCTCACCTTTTCTATCATCCATCCCTTGCGATTAATACAAGATACCCTGCTCGAATTTTCTTTTTAGATTCTGCCTCAGCTCCAAAACAACTGATGGTCATCATACTCTGCTTAATTCAAGGGTTTCTCACACCCTTTTGACAATACCATTCTCAGAGTTTCTACCAAATCTACCGGTACTATCATCTTTAAGGTATCACCATCATTTGTAAAACTTCTCCATGTTTGTCCTTTTTACTTGCCTCTCCTAGACAAGGTCTCCCAACTTCTTTATGGTATTACTGATGTGATCATGAACCAGCTAGAAGATCAAGGTTTGAAGAGCAAGGACAAAGAGGATGATCTGATCGTACCAAAGGGTCCTATGACTCGTTCCAAGACCAAGAAGCTTAGTGAAGCCGTTGATAACATTCTCTTGATATCTTGGAAGCAGGAAGATGTGCTTAAAGAAAGAAGGAGCAACAGTGACACTCTCATTTCCATTCAAGCCATCACACATTCTAGCTGATCATCATCTAGGCAAGTGTTACTTGTGGGTGCTCTTTTTCCCTTGATTAGTTTTGTCCCACTGGGTTTTCTAATCAAGGTTTTTAGCGAGACCTCTTGTTTCACTTCACACCACCTAGCTGATGATCTTGGCCGTGTCTCCCTCTTCTTTTGGACCGGCTGTAATTTCATCTTCTGATATGTTTTAGACTATGGTTTGATTTCTTACTTGCACGCGTTTAAACATTAAGTATTGGTCTTGTGACCTTTCTAAGGGAGCGTGTTGCCTTTATTGCTTTTGAATTCGAAAAGCTTGAGTTCTGTCCAAGTCTTTTCTATATATGTCTCTCACTCTTCTGCTAATAAGATCATCATATCTTTTCTCTTAAAACCTTTGTACATGGTCTCTCTTTGCTTGCGTGTGAGCTTGAGTGATCTGTTGGTGTGTGATATCTAACACTTAAGGGAAACTAACCGGTGTGTCATATCCAATTTAGTTGCCTAGGAGTATCAAGAGACCTTTCCATCTCTCTTGTGTCACTATTCAATCCACAACCCTTGATAAACTTGAGTCATTGATTCGTTTATGCAAGGATCTATCCAGTTTCATCCAGAGACGCATCCTAGGAGTGCATTAAGTGGTATCAGAGCTTCTCTGGATGGGGAGTTTTTCTTTTCCTTGTGTTGTTTTATTATTAACCCTTCATCTTCCATCGTTGTTTTTCGTCTGACCTTTGACAAAATCTATTGCAAATTGATTAGATCTAAGGCATGTGTGTTCTAGTTATCAAAGTAACCCTTCGGATTCACGATATTTAGGCTTGATTTCTTTTCTGACCTATCTTTTGTTCGCCTTAGATCTCCACTGTGAAATCGATCTCTTTGTCAAGTTCTGTGATAAAATTGATAGCAAACTCATTGATCAAATCAACACTGAAGATTGTCGATTTAAATTCTGATCCCGTGTTCTGCAAGTTTCTTTGATCCCTGCTTTTGATTCAGTCGAACAATTTACTTGTTTTAGTCATTTGATTGCATCAGGTACCAATGGGGGAATGAATCAGAACAGGAAGCCGAGCTAGTCAGGAAGAATAAACTTCTTAGAGAACATATGATTTCTCAGATCAATCAAGATATAATCACCACCATGAAAGAGCTTATGAAGGTCAACATAAATGAACTACGTACTGAGCTACGTACTGAGATCAGAAAAGCTTCTGGCCAAGGACATAGCAATGAGACAAGGGTAGGAGGATTCAATCATGCTCAACATGATACAAGAGAACCAAGGTGGAATCAGCAAAACTCCACTCAAATCGATCATGCTGATCTACAACAAACAGATGACTACTATGAGCGTCACCGATCTTCTTCATCCTCTTTAAGGGATACGCGAAGGAGAGGCCGACGAGAACATGAAGGAAGAAGAGTACAACGTGATGAGATCTCTGGATTAAAACTCAAGATACCTTCCTTCCATGGCAAACCAGACCCTGATGCTTACTTGGAATGGGGAAAGAAGATTGAGCTCGTGTTCAATTGTCAGCGTGACAACCAAGAGCAGAAGATTCAGGTTGCCGCAACTGAATTCTATGATTATGCCTTAAGCTGGTGGGATCAACTTGTAACAATTAGAAGGCGTAATCAGGAGAATCAGGTTGAGTCATGGTTTGAACTAAAGACTCTTATGCGAAAGAGATTTGTGCCCACACATTACCATTGTGATCTTCATCAAAGGCTGAGGAAGCTCACCCAAGGATCCCGTACCGTGGAGGAATACTACCGGGAAATGGAGTTGCTCATGTTAAGGGCTGAGATAACAGAGGATCGTGAAGCTACCATGTCAAGGTTTCTTGGAGGACATCACCGTGAGATCCAAGACAATGTTGAAATCCAGCGCTATGATAATATTGAGGAACTACTACACAAAGCTATCTTGGTGGAGCAGCAGATCAAGCGTAAAGGTCATTCTCGTTCTGGTTACAACAATAACAAGTTCCAAAGTTCTAAGGACGAGAAGACAAGCTACCAAAAAGAGGTTAGAACATTTCCTAATGAGGAGACTCGACCAGCCAACAATCATTCTAAAGACAGCAAGGATAAAGGTAACACAGTGGTTTCTAGTACTCGATCCAGATATGTGAAATGTTTCCAAGTGTCAAGGCAGAGGACACTATGCGAATGAGTGTACCAACAAGCGTGTCATGATCCTTCTGGATAATGGTGAGTATGAGTCTGAGGAGTATGAGAGCAAGAGGCGGTTTCCAGTATTGATGAAGAGTTGATCGAGAAACCAGTTCATGGTCAACTACTAGTCACGAGAAGAACTCTTAACTTGCAAAGCAAGACTGAGGAATTAGAGTAACGCGAGAACCTATTTTATACTAGATGCCTTGTACAAGGAAAGGTGTGTAGTCACATCATTGATGGAGGCAGTTGCGTGAACGTTGCTAGTGAGACAATGGTAAAGAAACTTGGGCTGAAGGTGCAAAAACACCCGTCTCTTTACCCATTTCAATGGCTGAACAAAGAAGGAGAGATGAAGGTGTCAAAGAAAGTGATGGTTCCTATCACTATTGGAAGGTATGAAGACAACATATTGTGTGATGTCCTTCCCATGGAAGCTGGATACATCCTTCTCGGACGACCCTGGCAATCTGACTGGCGTGTGACCCATGATGGTTACTCCAACAAACATTCATTTGAATACAAAGGGAAGAAAACGGTTCTATTGCCCTTGACACCAAAGGAGGTTCAACAAGATCAACTCCAACTTCAGAAAAAGACAGCCATAGAAACAAAGCCGACCCATAACAAGCAGCATAACTTCTATGCCAAAACGGGTGATATCAAGAAAACTCTTTATTCTCAACAAATTATTTATTTTCTTGTTCTTAAAGAATCTGTCACAAGTGCGATTGATCAAACACCGGAATATCTGAGTGAGATTGCTTCTCTTCTACAGGAATATCAAGATGTGTTTCCAGAAGAGAATCCAAACGGGTTACCACCGGTTAGGGGCATTGAGCATCAAATCGACTTTGTACCAGGATCAACTCTTCCAAACCGCCCAGCATATAGGACTAACCCTGTGGAGACTAAAGAATTACAAAGACAGGTTGAGGACCTATTGGAGAAAGGACATATCCGTGAGAGCATGAGTCCATGTGCAGTACCAGTGCTTCTTGTTCCCAAAAAGGACGGCAGTTGGCGAATGTGTGTTGATTGTAGGGCAATCAACAATATCACAGTAAAATATCGATATCCTATCCCTAGATTAGATGATATGCTTGATGAATTGCATGGGTCTTGCATCTTTTCTAAGGTAGACTTAAAAAATGGATATCATCAAATTTGGATGAAAGAAGGAGATGAATGGAAGACTACATTTAAAACTAAACACGGTTTATATGAATGGCTTGTTATGCCTTTTGGATTAACGAATGCACCTAGTACATTCATGAGATTGATGAATCATGTCCTTAGGTCCTTCATTGGTAAATTTGTTGTTTTGTATTTTGATGACATATTAGTTTATAGCAAGAGTTTTAATGATCATATAGAACATCTTAGGACTGTTTTTAACATTTTAAGAAAGGAAACTCTCTATGCTAACATTAAGAAATGCACATTTGGAACAGATAAGTTGGTCTTTTTAGGTTTTGTGGTGGGTGCAGATGGCGTTCATGTCGATCAAGAGAAGGTTAAGGCAATAAAAGAATGGCCAAGTCCAATCACCGTGAGTGAAGTAAGGAGTTTTCATGGGCTTGCAGGATTTTACCGACGTTTTTTGCGAGATTTCAGCACGATTGCAGCTCCCCTGACAGAAGTAATCAAAAAGGATGTTGGATTCAAGTGGGGAGAAGCACAAGAAACAGCATTCCAATGCCTTAAAGAGAAGCTTACCCATTCACTTTTTCTTACTCTTCCCGATTTTACTAAGACATTTGAAATCGAATGTGACGCTTCTAGTGTTGGTATAGGTGCAATCTTGATGCAGGAGAAAATACCAATAGCATACTTCAGTGAGAAGCTAGGAGGAGCAACTCTCAACTATGCAATCTATGACAAAGAGTTGTATGCTTTGGTCCGAGCTTTACAAACATACCAACATTATTTATGGCCTAAAGAGTTTGTCATTCATACAGACCACGAATCACTTAAGTACTTTAAAGGCCAGAATAAGTTAAGCAAGAGACATGCCAGATGGGTTGAGTTCATAGAGACTTTCCCTTACGTTATCAAGTATAAACAAGGTAAGGAAAATATAGTGGCCGATGCACTACCCCGACGGTATGTTCTCTTAAACACTCTTGATGCTAAGTTGTTAGGCTTTGAACAACTTAAGAGTCTCTATGAGACTGACCCTGATTTTAAAGATGCATACAAGTTTTGTGAGAAGATTGCTGTGGGGCATTACTTTAGACAAAATGGTTATCTCTTTTATGATAATAGACTTTGTGTGCCCAATTGTTCTTTGAGAGATTTGTTTGTTAGGGAATCCCATGGAGGCAGCCTTATGGGTCATTTTGGCATTGCTAAAACTCTCAAAGTCTTGACAGACCATTTCTTTTGGCCTCGGATGAAGCGTGATGTAGAGAAAATTTGTGGAAGATGTGAGACTTGTAAGCAAGCCAAATCAAAAGTTCAATCCCACGGTTTGTATACTCCTCTTCTCATTCCATATCATCCTTGACATGATCTTTCCATCGATTTTATTGTTGGTTTGCCTAGAACTAGGACTGGAAAGAATTCAATCTTTGTTGTGGTTGATCGATTTTCTAAAATGGTACATTTTTTAGCTTTTCATAAAACTGATGATGCTTTGAATGTGGCTAACTTATTCTTTAGAGAGGTTGTACGATTGTATAGTATGCCTAGGACTATAGTTTCAGATCGTGATACTAAGTTTCTTAGTTATTTCTGGAAAACTCTCTAGGCTAAGCTTGGCACTAGGTTGTTATTCTCTACTACATGTCACCCACAAACTGATGGACAAACTGAAGTTGTCAATAGAACCTTAGGAAACTTGTTGCGTGCTTTCATTAAGAAGAACTTGAAATCTTGGGAAGAATACTTACCCCACTGTGAATTTGCATACAATCATACTGTGCATTCTTCTTCTAAGTATTCACCATTCGAAATTGTTTAATACCTTTACCTGAGTGTGAATGAATTAGTCTCGATGGTAAAAAGAAAGCAGAGATGGTGCAACAGATTCACATGAAAGCAAGACGTAACATTGAGGAGAAAACCAAGCAGTATGTCAAGCAAGCAAACATAGGACGACCTGAGATGACCTTTAAGGAGGGTGATCAAGTTTGGATTCACCTAAGGAAGGAGCGATTTCCAGATGAAAGAAAGTCTTAACTCATGCCAAGAATTGATGGTCCTTTTGAGATCATAAAGAAGATCAGCAACAACGCATACAAACTCGACTTGCAAGGTAAGTATCACATAAGTAATAGTTTCAATATTACTGACTTGATTCCTTTTGTTGCAGATGATCCAAATTTGATTTGAGGACAAATCCTTTTCAAGATGGAGGGGATGATGTGATCATGAACCAGCTAGAAGATCAAGGTTTGAAAAGCAAGGACAAGGAGGATGATCTGATCGTACCAAAGGACCCTATAACTCGTTCCAAGACCAAGAAGCTTAGTGAAGCCGTTGATAACATTCTCTTGATATCTTCATAGTTCCGGGCTCCCTTAATAAGACTCTTTGGTAGTACAATCCCCACATTCTGACTCTCTCTCTCTTATACTTCTGCCTTTACTTGCTCACCTTTTCTATCATCCATCCCTTGCCATTAATACAAGATCCCCTGCTCGAATTTTCTTTTTAGATTCTGCCTTAGCTCCAAAACAGCTGACGGTCATCATACTCTGCTTAATTCAAGGGGTTTTCACACCCTTTTGACAATACCATTCTCAGACTTTCTACGAAACCTACCGGTACTATTATCTTTAAGGTATCACCATCATTTGTAAAACTTCTCCATGTTTGTCATTTTCACTTGCCTCTCCTAGACAATGTCTCCCAACTTCTTTATGGTATTACTGATGTGATCATGAACCAGCTAAAAGATCAAGGTTTAAAAAGTAAGGACAAGGAAGATGATCTGATCGTACCAGAGGGTCCTATGACACGTTCCAAGACCAAGAAGCTTAGTGAAGCCGTTGATAATATTCGCTTGATATCTTGGAAGCAGGAAGATGTACTTGGAGAAAGAAGGAACAACCGTGACACTCTCATTTCCATTCCAGCCATCACACATTCTAGCTGATCATCATCTAGGCAAGTGTTACTTGTGGGTGCTCTTTTTCCCTTGATTAGTTTTGTCCCACTAGTTTTTATAATCATGGTTTTTAGCGAGACCTCTTGTTTCACTTCACACCACCTAGCTGATGATCTTGGCCGTGTCTCCCTCTTCTTTTGGACCAGCTGTAATTTCATCTTATGATATGTTTTAGACTATGGTTTGATTTCTTACTTGCACGCGTTTAAACATTAAGTATTGGTCTTCTGACCTTTCCAAGGCAGCGTGTTGCCTTTATTGCTTTTGAATTCGAAAAGCTTGGGTTCTGTCCAAGTCTTTTCTATATATGTCTCTCACTCTTCTACTAATAAGATCATCATATATTTTCTCTTAAAACCTTTGTAGTTGTTCTCTCTTTGCTTGCGTGTGAGCTTGAGTGATCCGTTGGTGTGTGATATCCAACACTTAAGGGAAACTAACCGGTGTGTCATATTCGATTTAGTTGCCTAGGAGTATCAAGAGACCTTTCCATCTCTCTTGTGTCACTATTCAATCCACAACCTTTAATAAACTTGAGTCCTTGATTTGTTTATGTAAGGATCTATCCAGTTCCATCCAGAGACGCATCCTAGGAGTGCATTAAGATGATATGATCATGGAAAGCAACAAATATATACGTTCATTGTTCGTATCGTATCTTCCAAACCACGAGGCTTCTACCCGTGAAACCACTTGTAGAATGTGCTTAGCTCAATTTCCGAACTCCTCAAAGAAGACTCCGATCAAACGGTGTTCAAATGAAGGAGTTATGCTATTTACAAATCAGACCATCTCCAGTAACGCGAATTCGGACCTATGTGCATTCAATGAAGAATTCCATTAGAGAATCCCAGAAAAGTGGATTCAGCCCAAAACAATCAAAGGAAGACTGATTTTCGTCCAGATTCAAAGAGTATTTAATTATGTGTTTCTCTCTTTTACATGCAAAGAAGAGTTTGAATTTCAACTCCCAAGTTGTGCTGCATGTTAAGATTCTTTTATGGACGACATTGCTTGTAATTCTCTACATAAAGAGCTCCAAAATCATTAATAAAAATAATTTTTTTTTTCAGTAAAAATCAGAGAAGTTTTTCTCTTGCAAGATGTGATTTCTTGTAATTTTTGGAACTCCATGTTCGTGGTGTGTCATATCTATGTTCATGGCTGTTTTAGACTTATCATAGATCCTTTCACAGATCTTTGTGGCGTCTCTTAATCCATCTCTCTATCCATTCCTTGTTGGTGTGTCATATCCAACAAGTTGTCGATCCCCTTTGGTGCGTAATATCCAGAGAATCGATCCACTGGTAAATCAGGAGTCTTCCGCAGCTTCTGTGTCACCCTTCATCCACATCCTTTGATCTTTGAGGTTTCACAGTCTCTTGGATGCAAAGTTTATCCCCTCACCACCTTAGAGTGCATAATCCTTGGGAGGATCGTTTCAATTACCATTATGCCTCTTCTCGTGTAAACACTGTATAATTCTCTTCTTATTTCCACAATCACTGAGACTTCATTGCTTTATCCTCTTTCATACAATCCCATACTAAAAAGATCTTCAAAACCTTGCTGCATACCCAATACAGCCCTCTATGGCCTGGTCAGATCAAGGCTAATGGGGTTTCTATCTTAAACGTACGCCTTCTTGGGTAGAGAGCCATTCAATCAGGACCATGTGCTAAAGCAATTCAGCAAAGACTTGAGCAAAAGAACTTGATTAATCTTTGCTCCCAGCAAAAATAAGTTTAGCACGATGAAAATTCATCTTTGCTCGAACCACCCGATGTTTCCTTATACCACTCACCGTACGCGCAGAGCCAGATTAATGCCATCCTTATATCTCTAGTCAGATGACACTTTTTCTCGGGCTAAACTCATTCTTTACCGCCCCATTTCTCAAATTCATTGTATTCCTTAAACAGGAAGCCACTAACATGATGTCATGTTTTTAGGATCACTTTCCTCGAGTCTCCTTCATAGCTCTAACCCGTCGGATTCTCCACACAACAAACACTCTTGGCTACACCTTAGCCAATTCATCCTTAACTCAACGTCCCCAAATCAAAAACACTCCTTGCTTGCAACTCGATCACTGACAGAGCTCTTCACACCGGTTTACCCATTACTTTGCTCAACCATTTCCATCCACCTTTCAAGGGTACCTATAGGGATTCCTTAAAGGGTTTCCTATCAACAAATACTCTCATACCTTAACCAACTTCACTTGGTTTCGGTATGACTCAGGTTCCAAGAGAAAGGTCACTCTAGACTTTTCCATCAACCTATCTATTCTAGGTATCTAACCACCTATTTCCCACAACTTTCTCGACTTAGGACAACACTTATTACTTTCTAAGGACATAAGTCCACCTCATAACACCCTAACCGAGATGATAAATAGAATTCATCCATAACATCAATCATCTCACCAATCAAGCATGCATCACATGCAACACACACATCATAGTTTAGTTTGCACACAAACGTACCTTAGTCACATCGATACTAAACGATTTAGGTCCTATCATCATGACCTTCTGCGGCTGCCCTCTCCTCAGCCCTTTGCCTTGATACCGACCTGGTCACTGGACGGTTTGCTTCATTCACTGGTGGAGCACGATGATGTAGTGGACGGTAGACAAGATGCCGCCCCCACTTCCCACACTCGGGACACAACCTGTGTCTCGGTGCTCACTGGTTTTCTGCACGCACGTTCGGAATAACATGACTAAAGTGTCCGGTTCCCCCGCACTGTGCACACGTAATGGTAACTTCGCTTGGCCTTAGGGTTCTCATCCTGGAGTGCCTCCTCGGCAGCCGTCCCCCTCTGCTAGATTCTCCTTGCTCCACATATGTACCACGCATCAAAGGTCTCGAATTCTCACCCACATCACTGGTCTCATCATCAATTACAGTGGTCTCTGGGTACTGTGGCTGCTTCACACTAGTACGCCTCTCATTCTCAGTCTGGGTCGCCTCTCTGCCAACTTCATATGTTGCACTTGAGTTCCCCTCCACGGGAATTGCCATAGTTTGATCTGCAATGCTCCACGATGGATCCTCATACTCATGAAGCCTCTCTGCCCAGTCCATCTGTGGGTTCTCATCCAGGAACATATCAAAAACTGTGGGTAACTCCTCCTCTGGTCCGGCCATTGGCCTACCCCACACGCTCGCGTTAAGTTGTACTGACGCAGACAGGTTCTCATTTCCACTTCCCATGGGCACGAATGGATAGATGAATCCTTATCCTCTCTAACCGTCTCAGGTATATTGGCAGAGAAATTCTGATTCTGCCCAGCGTCATCGGGTATCATCCTTGAGGGAATATCTGGGTTCCAAGCATTTGGGATCGTCCCTCCTAATGAGATGTCAATAACTTTGACTGCTGGGGTTGGAGCCGTTGGCTCTGGCTGTCCCACCGGTAAAGCAGTGTTGGTACCTTCGGCCATATGTCCCACCGGTCGTGGACCAAGTTCGGGTCCTAACACCTGATGCAAATGATCTGCCAAACTGTCCCCTTCCTCCGTTTGATCTGTTTCTAAGGCTTCATAATCGGTGAGGACTAACCAGTTGGCATCGTACGGATCAGAATCTCCAGACGATTCAGAGTCACTCGGGTCGTCTACCAAGGTGAAAAACCAGTCATTGTCACTATCTCCATGCAACATCCATTCACGAGCGTTACACATCTTGCCAAATACTCTGCATCACAAAGCTGCAAGGTCATGTTATTTCTAAAGGAAAAACTTAACTTTCTCACAATCCTAACTAACATACGCGTCCAGATTCCTATGGTGCTTTTGCGACTCATGACTCGATAAAACTGTTTTAAAATCCTTTGTCCTGAAAGCATGATACAAAAATCATGCTCTGAACACCCGTACCCGAACCATCACAAAGACGGTCAAGCCGGAACATCACATCACCGAGCCCCAGTCTCACATACTGGTGCAACTCGGTTGGATTGCGTCTCAACACGACAATCCCACTCTATCCCATCGGATAGTACTCGACCATGGGATGCAAGCCCGTCTCTCCGAGTCTTCTTACCCAATCACTTGGTAAGGGACATGGGGAAAACTATCTGCACCATCCTAACATGCATTCTGATTACTCTAACATGATTCACTCACAATCTTTTCCCACAATCAACACTGGAGAGTAGCGCCCTAGCGTGTTGGTCTCACCATACGACCGCTAGTCCTACCTCTCTGGAGCAACTGTCATCCAGGCGTGTCGGTCTAACCATACAACCGCCGGATTAGTTCTTTCTTTGTCCAAGCAACACCGCAGCACCACACCATGCTACGGATTCTTAGCCATCACAAGCTGTCAGGGTATCATCCATCGTCCGGACTGGACGCTTCACGTCCTTCACCTGCACACGTTAGTCACGCAAGAACCATACAATCGGGACTCACGTTAAACGCAAGGGCCCTCCTAGTCCGGTTTTGGCTTAACTCACTCCGGTCAATCTATGGTTTACGAACCAACAAGTAATCAAGACCGGGTTAACATCACTTTAAACTTAGCTTGCTCGGAACTTAAGACTTACCACAAATGCTTCTCTAACTTAGCTTCCGGTTAGCTAACTGAGGTTCCGGCTTAACTCCTTAAGAAAACACTCTCTCTCTCAGTGATTCTCTAGAGTTTTAAGAGTGATAAAACGGTTTGTCAAAAGGTTGGAGAGAAATTAGAGCAATGGGTTTATATAGGAATTCTTCAGGTGCTGGGTGTCAATGCATGGTCAATGGGGCGCATGCAAACTTCCTCCTTTCAAGGCTATAGCCTACACTCCCAGATCAGCCTATATAACCTTGGCGACTCATAAGTAATTTAGGCTGACAGAAAAGTTACCATGACAAGTGTCACGCCCACACTAATCCGCAATTAATTACCCTTAATCCATTCGTATCCAGATCAGCCAGCAGCAAACGTGTCCTTATTTCCTTGGTTGATTCTGAGGCAGGAACAGGGCTACTTTCAAACGCTAGAGTAGATTTACTGTGCTGGTCAGATAAAAACAGCTGCCTTTGTCCTTTTGTGTGGGTGTCCCCAAATCATTGGCCGTCTAGTGATGGACACACACCTGGCGTTCCCTTTTTAGACTGAGGCTTAAACCGTAGCTCTATTAGCCTATCGCGTCCCTACGGATGGCTCAGAACAATCCATGAACCATCGGACCGTCCGGACCGTCTCCCCGAACCATTTTAAAATCCACTCGAGCCTTTTGAGAATTTCCTTCACCGAAACTCTTCATTTATTATTTTTTATACATCTCCAAGTCATTCTCACTCTTTTCCCCATTCGGAACATGCCTTGGTCTTTGGTTCAGTCGATTTCGGGACTATCGGGAAACAATGTGTGGATTTCCCATTCTCTTGAGTCATTCTAATTTTCATTCATCAGAATTACTCCTTAGAGGCTAAAAAAAATACTGTCTAACTCTCGAGATGAATGACTCACCGATGGACTGATTTTACCCCTTAAACGGACTGTTCGGCCTCTCTGACAGACTATCTGGTTCGCCAAATTTTTAACCATAGCAAATGAATTTTTCTTGGACTGATTCTTATTTTACTGACTTCCTTGAAGTCGGTTTTCTCTATACCAAGTCCCGGAACTTTTAAAATTCTCCTCGATGGCCTCGTTCATCGACCATCGTACCGCGCGTTCTAGGTGTTCGACAGGGTCATTACAGCTAATCCATAGTTAGGGTTTAGGGTTTAGATTTATGTTTTTCTAAATACTGTATATTTATTCGTTTGGGTTCGCTAATCCATAGTTAGGATTTAGGGTTTAGATTCATGTTTTCTTGAAATACTGTATATTTATTCGTTTGGGTTCGCTAAGCCATAGTTAGGGTTTAGGGTTTAGATTTATGTTTTCTCGAAATACTGTATATTCATTCGTTTGGGTTCGCTAAGCCATAGTTAGGGTATAGGGTTTAGATTTATGTTTTCTAGAAATACTGTATATTCTTTTGTTTGGGTTCACTAATCCATAGTTAGGGTTTAGATTTATATTTTCTCGAAATACTGTATATTCATTCGTTAGGGTTCGCTAAACCATAGTTAGGGTATAGGGTTTAGATTTATGTTTCTCGAAATACTGTTTATTCCTTTGTTTGGGTTCGCTAATCCATAGTTAGGGTTTAGGGTTTATATTTATGTTTTCTCGAAATACTGTATATTCATTTGTTTGGGTTTACTAATCCTTATTAGGGTTTAGGGTTTAGATTTATGTTTTCTATAAATCCTGTATATTCATTCCTTTGGGTTCACTAATCCTTATTAGGGTTTAGGGTTTAGATTTATATTTTCTATAAATCCTGTATATTCATATGTTATATTTGATTGGGAGTTTCAGGTTTAGGGTTAAGTAATTTTTGAAAATATTATATACCAATTGGTTTCGGTTAAATAATCATTAACTAGGCGATCATGCTTTCACCTAAATTTCTGTAAATATAGAAAAGTGTCTCTTCACAAACATTTGTTGTCAGATACAACATTTACATTCATGGTTTCTATTTTTGTTATTTCAAAATACTATACAGCATTCGGTTTGGATTTTAGTGGATTTCGGATTTAGGGTATATGGTATAGGATATATGGTATTGGATATAGGGTTTAAAATTTAGGGTTTAGTATTTAGGGTTTAAGGTTTAGGGTTTATCCAGTAATAGTGTACAGCATTCTGTTTCGGTACAACATTCCGTTTGGAGTAAGTAATTTTTGGGTTACACATTTTTAGTTAATAGGATAGATTTTATTAATATTTTGGTATTACCATAACCATGTAATTCCACAATCAATACTAAAATATTTACAGTCATACATAGTATTACTTATTATATTATATTTTATTAAAAATCATATAATTTATGTCTATTGGAGCTTGATGTCTGTGTTTTTGGGTTTTCCTACTCGACCCTTAACGAAATGGAAATATTTCATCTTTTATATACATGATCATGCTTTTAAACGTGGTGTTAAATATTAAATTTAATTCCACATTCTGCTCTAAATTATATTCCACATATTTTGAATGTTATATTTGTTTCTCCACACATACAGTTTGTAATACTTGTTAAAGTCATTTTTGGATGTTGCGGTTTATATCAATATATATTAACTGTTAAATTCATCCTAATATTTTCTATAATTATTGTTTTAATACATCATTTACTCCAACCTAATAAAGTTGAGTATGTATACAACTGCATATGTATGTTTCCATGGCTATTATCACATCTACATTTATAACTATTCATGATTATATTAATAGTTACCTAAATATTGCGTTATCATTTTAGTTTCGTTTACATCCTTTAACAAACTTCAATGAATCAAAGTCATCTCGTTTAAATTTCATCTCTTTTGAATATGTTTTAACCAACTTTTATTATAGTTTGTTTTCAACTATATATTTCATTCTCCTCTATCCCATTTGTTGTTACCATAATTCTTTACTCGATTTATAATCTACGTCAATATTACTCGGGAACTCTCTAAATATGGATGTGATGTTTTCGTTATTGCTCATACGTGGTTTCGTATTATCCATATATCTATGCGCACTATAGATTTTGGGTTAGCCTCGTTAATTATCGAGTAAGATTGTGTACAGATATTATTGTTTTCATCGTTGGTAATGATGACGCGTGTTTCAGCGGCGTATCTATTGTAGATTATTAATCATCTTAACCCTACGAATCTATACCTATATTTTACTATTTTCCTTGATAACTGTAAAGTAATGCTAATGTGCTATGACAACACTCTTATTGATGCTGTTAAATATCTGAACTTACTTATACTGCTATCATGCATGCTATATGGTATGTTACTATCAATATACCGATATTACTAACGGTAAATTTCTAATACATAAGGCTTGTCAAATCACATAGCTCTTTTAAAAAGGCTCACTATCCGAGTGTTCCCTTTCTACTTTTAATTAGCCTTTACCAGCTAAACCTTTTACTGGTGCTACCAGTCATAACTTCAGATATTTGTTAACTTTTCAATATATATATATGCTCCGTATGTTTACCTTCATTAATGCTCTGAACAACCAAACGAACATACTTCTTCTTCAACATAAATGCTTGTACTCCTTTTCATTCATCAAAAAATCCCAGGAATACCTACAATAGAAAGGTAACAATCCTATATATGTACTTTGCAAAAAATATTTTGGCAAAACATACGTATATATCAATGATAATGTCTAGCACTAATTATTATATTAATGATAATGCCAATAATCTGCTCTATATTTGACTTATATTATTACATTAATGTAGATGCAATCCATTTCCCTTATCCGAGGAAAATGGATGAAACTTCCAACCGGTGCATCGGAATTTGCGGTTAATCCATTTGCTTTAATGGCTCGCATGCTCGTTCCCCCTGATGTTACTTTGGATGTCCTTGCAACTGATGTTTCAATTAAATTTGGAGACCACCATTGTGGAGTTTTCATTCCAACTGGTTAGATGTGGTACAACTGCTGAGATGAGATCCGTCCCACCATTCATCATTCATTCAACTGACGAACTACATTTACTCTTTCATTTTTGCGGTGGTGTGAACGATCTCCAACTCTACCTAACTTTTAAAACAAACTCATCCGATGCCGGTGCAAGTTCCTCAAGGCATCCTATTCCTCTACAACAATCAACTCCTTATGATATATCTGACTCATCTACAGCCGATGATGAATATGACTACAACGATTGACAAGAACTAATACTCAACGACGGTGCCACAAGCGGGTCAAAAAGTTCAAAAAATTCTGACGATAAGAATGATGTAGTTGGATCAGGTTCCCCAATTATCATCGCAGATACCGCAGATTCTTCACCAGACTCGCCTCAACTGGCCCAATGTAGCCCGATTTTCCCACATGTTGCTCGTAACTTGTTCGGAGATAACCAGGAATCTACTGCTAAAACCGGTAATAGGCATCACCCCGTCAATATTACTGGAAACATTGGTACATCATCTCCTCCAAAAAATTACTGGACCACATTTTCAGAGACCATCTCATCTTTGGGAAGTCAGATAGCTGCACATTCATTGTCATCTGCTGACTTAGTTACTGATGAGGCAACATATGACCAAGAAGTCCCTGAAGGCCTTTTCCATCGTGATGCGCCACCATGCAGCGATGATAATAGTGATGATGGCTCCATTGATTCTGGCGATGATGCTCTTAACGATGTTTGTTTCGAAGGAGATGAGCTTTGTGTTGGCAAAGTGTTCAAAAAAAAAAACTCATTGTGATTAATCAAAAATTCCATTTCAAGACTGACCGTTCTAGGAAAAACCTTCTACTCCTTATATTCAACGGTGCTACATGCAAGTGGCGGACTCGGGCAACCCGTATGGACTCCTCCAGAAATATCCAGATTCACAAAGCTAACTTGGTCCATACATGCACTTTAGAGGAGCGTGCCATTTTCAGCCGAAAAGCTACTACCGCTGTCATAGGCGAAATTGTGAAATCTAAGTACGGCACTCTATCCAAAGGGCCACGTCCACGAGAGCTCCAAAGCCTCCTATTTATCGAATACAATATAAGCATCAGTTATTGGAAGGCATGGCGTGCACGTGAGATAGCAATGGAAAAGGTCAATGGTACTTGCGAAGGAAGTTATGCTCTTTTGCCTTTCTCCATTCATTTTCTCAAGTATTTTAATCAAGGCACCATTTGCAACATTGATACCGAAGCTGTACCTCAAGAACTGCACTGTTTCAAATCGTTGTTTTTTGCATTTGGTGCATCGATTGCTGGATGGTCTTATATACGTAAAGTGATCATCATCGATGGAACACATATGCTCGGAAAGTATCATGGATGCCTCATTACTGCAAGTGGCCAAGATGGTAATTATCAGATTTTTCCTCTCGCTTTTGGGATAGTTGATGGAGAAATGGTTTTTCAGAAACCTTAAAGAAGCGAAACCAGATTCTGATGATTTGGTTTTCGTTTCTGACCGACACTCATTAATCTACAAAGGACTTCAAAAGGTACAAATTTGTGTATATCTTACTATTAACATTCGTTTTGGTATATTTATGCTATTACTTTCAAATTCATAAAATTTGTTATATATAACACCATTCTAATATTGTAACTTATATTTATTTATATTCATATATATTTGTTAATCGATATATTTCATTTTATAATTTTCTACTTTTTCATAAATCTAATATTATTTACTTGTTTACAGGAGTATCCAATTATTAATCATGTTGCCTGCGTTGTTCATCTTGCCCATAACATTCGGTCCATCTTTAAGAAACCACAACTATCCAATCTCGTTTCTCGTGCAGTCCGTGCGTACACACATCAAGAGTTTTTAAAAAGGTTTGAAGCTATAAGGGCGGTCGACAGTGGATGTGCAAATTATCTTATTATAATTGGAATATCTCACTGGTCACGGTCACATTTCACTGGTAATAGGTACAATATAATGACTAGTAATGTTGTTGAATCACTAAATACTGTTCTAAAAGAGGCTAGAGAGTACCTATAGTCACTATGAATGAGTGTATTAGGGCAACTCTCATGAGCATGTTTGTTCTTCGTCACAATACTGCCGTAACCGAGCCTGGAAAGATCACACCTACCATCCAGAAAAAGCTTGCTGAAAACTTTGAGTTATCTTCCGCTTTGAGGGTTTCTTCTATTACTGTCTGGGAATACGAGGTTATTACCAAAAATAAGTCCTTCCATTTTGATTTAATGGGTCGAAGTTGCTCTTGTTTTGCTTTCCAACTGCTTAAATACCCATGCGCTCACGCCATTGCTGCCGCAACTAGAGCTGGAATTTCTGTCAACAGTTTGGTGGATGATGTTTTTAGTGTCGAAAGTTATAGAAGTTTATACGCTGGAATCATTCGTCCGATCCCAAGAATACCAATCGAGTGTAATTTAATGTTTCCTAACTATCAGCTTCAACTTATGCCACCGCATACTCGTAGACCACCTGGGAGGCCTCACAAGAGACGCATCAAATCTATCGGTGAATTCAAGGTTTGTTAACTTATATATATTTATAGTAATACACTCGTATTACTGCTTCCTATGACTGTATAATATCTCAAATGTGCATGTTTATTTTTTCCTTTTTAGAAAAAGGGGAAACCACGAACTTGCGTTTGCAGCCGATGTGGCCAAAGTGGTCACAATCGCAAAACCTGCAAGGCACCCATATAATCATGGATTGAACTCCTCTGTTGTGTATATACTTGAGACAAGTATTATATACTGCCAATTTCCACTTTTCATAATATTAATTAATATGGATCTTGTATTAACAATAATTTTCCTCTTTATGATAGGGTCCTTATATTACTAAATAACTCCTTGGCTAAATCCTTTTTTCTGGAATGTATTGTTGCGTGACATGACAACGTGCGTTCATCTATGCTACATGATCTTTCTGATTCAATGTAATATATTTATACACTATGCATCCTTGATGTTCGGCTTTATTTTGTATAATGTATGGTGTACTCGAAAGATGGTCGTTGGTGATTCGTCAAATATGGACCGAATGAATTTGACACCAACTTATTTTGGAAATGTTTGTATCAAACTCGTCATGTATGAAAAATAATATAATATTTACTTATGTCTTTTGATGTGATCATGAACCGGCTGGAGGATCAAGGACTGAACAGCACGGACCAGGAAGATGATCTGATCGTATCAAAGGGACCTATGACTTGTTCAAGGACCAAGAAGCTTAGTGAAGCAGTTGACAACATTCTCTTGATAG
>OVBI01001039.1:0-43927 GCA_900406495.1 Sisymbrium altissimum | reverse complement strand
AATCGCTTCAAAAATCGCCTCAGAGCTTAAACGCAGCGTTTCAACTTATCATTACTTTTGTTTTCCATGAAGAAAATTATTACACTAAGCCTAACATATATAGAATGTGAATTTAATCTGTTCTTCCGTTTCTTTTATTTTCATGTTCCAGATTATAATTTTATAAGTCGCCACCAAAATAAATAAATAATATATAATCACCTATAACAATGCTACGGGCCCTAATTTTGGGACTTTATATAAACCAAAGCATGCACAATCTGTATTTCTTAAGAACAGAGAAACAATCTTTATATATATTGCACCACTTTCTTTCTTCTTTACGTTTGAGTCTTTCTCTCTTTTCAGAACGATACGAACTCAGTGGAATCTTAGGGTTTAGTTCAGGTGTTACTCCACCATGGAATCACGGCAGCAGAACGTCTCAGAGGACGGTCGAGCCATTTCTCCACGCGTTACGCGATCGATATCCTTTCTTGATGGGAGAGAAAACTCATTGCCGATTCCATATGATGTGATGATCGAGATATTCTTGAGGATGCCGTCAAAGTCCATAGCAAGATGTCGTTGCGTATCCAGGCTCTGGGGGTCCATACTTCGCCGTCAAGATTTCACAGAGCTGTTCTTGACCAAATCTCGTGCTCGCCCTCAGCTTATATTCGCCTGCGAAGATCACTGTGAGTTTCTCAACAATGAAACAGAGGACATTAAGTTTTTCTTCTTCTCGTCACCTCAGCCTCAAGACCCGGATGAGAACTCGCCTGTTCTAGCCACCAAATATCATCTTGCGCATTTCCCCACTTACTCTCACTTCGTTGCTCATACCGATGGCTTCTTCTGTTGTCGGCAGATCATTTGTAACCCCACCACGGGACAATTCCTGACCTTACCCAGATTGAGCTCGAGGAGGAGGGCTGGAGATAGCTATCTTGGGTATGAGCCGATTGCCAAAGAGTTCAAGGTATTGTCAATGACCTGGTCGCATTTAAGTGATGATTTGCTCTCTGAGGAGCACAAAGTTCTGACATTAGGAACTAAAGATATGTCATGGAGGATGGTCGAATGTTGCATACCACATTTTTCTTCTCATAAATGGATATGCATCAGTGGCGTTTTGTACTATATAGCTGCAGCCCAAAAGTCTTCCGCGGATTCTATGGTAGTTTGTTTTGATTTGAAGTCTGAGAAGTTCAGCGTTGTGGAAACTTTAGATAGAGCACTGCCTGATTCAACAATTCCCATAAACTACAATGGCAAATTAGGTTTGCTTATGTCGAAAGATTCTTCTTACGTTAGTAGAACGAGTACAAGTTTTGAGCTGTGGGTTCTAGGATTGGACGCTGGAAGACATCAATGGTCTACGCATATATACGTATTACCTCCTCTGTGGGTGAATTCAGTTGCAGAGGCCCTGCGTATTGTTGGGATGGTTGGTACAAGTGATATCGTGTTGTCACCGTGGCACCAAAACGTGCCTTCATATGTTATCTACTACAATGTCGAGAGAAAGACGATCACACAAGTTGGAATCCAAGGAATGGAAGCGATTCACGGTAAGAGATTCAACACCTTTCTTAACTATGTTGAGAATGTGAAGCTTATCTAACCATTTAAGGACATTATAACTTGGGACTTTGTAACATTCTTAGTTTGGCTCTTAAGTTGGAACTTGATTGACCGTTTATCTTTTTTTCCACTGGCTTATTGGATGATTAGTTTCTCTGTTTTCTGTTATTGTCTTATCTTTTATAGATACTATATATGGTCAAAAACAGAAGGAGAAAAGTTTTTAGATCCGAAATGGTCAGAAATGTTGCTATTTTACTTAAGTTCGCTAGATAATGACATTTGTCTAATCCCCTGTAGATGATAAATGGTTTAAATCACAAGTTGTAGATATACTTTTGTGTCATTTCGATTGTTTCAAGTAGAATATAAGCTGCATTCTCCGAATTTTTATATCATAGATCAAATTTCTCGACAGATTATTTATAGTGACGATTCAATTATTAAGTAGCTTGATCCAAACTGAAAGATGTTTCATGTGGTTTTCTAGCTGTTCCAAGTAAACGATTACAGGAGAGCAATAAAATAAGAAAAAGCAGCGACTTCTTATATCACACAATCACAAAATTATTTATACGGTTTCATAAAGATGGAGAATGAATTAATGAATTTTACAATTTTGCTAAGTCATCACATAAATTCAAAAATAGAAGTTGCCAACAAAAATCATTAACCAGCACGCGCATTATGTTTGTTTTATATACGTGGACATAAAAACTTCATATATACCGCCGTTTCTACTTGTTTTCTTTCAAATCTTTCTAACGGTACGAACTCTTTAAATACTAATCCTAAACAATGTGATCTTTGAGAGATAAATAATGAGAGAAGAGTTTATAGATCTAATAAATGGTCAGAAATGTTGCTCTTTTGCTTAAGATCACTTAACCTGCCAGAAAATGATGTTTTTTCCAAGCCTTTGTAGAAGATTGATTAATCACAAGTTGTAGATCTATTTTTGTGCCATTTCGATTGTATCTGAGCTACATTCTTGAGTTTCTTTATCATAAGTCAAACTTCGTAGGAGATAAAGGTACAAAACAAAGAAAAGAAGTTAAACGAAGAGCTATATATGCAGTGCACATAATGGCTACCTTGAGTACGAGAAGTGACTCTTGTTATTTTATTTTATTTTTATTTATTTATTATTTTTTTGAACTTTGTGCTCTTGTTATTGCGAACTCTTTAAATTCTAATGCAAAACAGAGAAGTATACGAAATGTTGCTATTTTGCATTAAAATGACTTAAAATTCGCCACAAAAGGATGGGTCCTGGGTAAATGACAAGTTGCAGAGCTAGTTTCATTCCATTTCATTGTATCGAATATATGCAAGACGCTACTAATACATCAATACGCTGACGAAATATTGAAGGAAGAAAACATTAGTGTATGACATTCACTAAGCCTAACATATATAGAATGTGAATTTAATCTCTTCTTCGGTTTCTTTTATTTTCATGCTCCACATTATTCATGATGTAAGCCGCCACCAAGGACTTTATATAAACCAATGCATGCATAATCTGTATTTTGTGAAGAACAGAGAAAAGTCTTTATATATTGCACCACCTTCTTTCTTCTTTACGCTCGAGTCTTTCTCTCTTTTCAGAACGATACGAACTCAGGGGAATCTTAGGGTTTAACTCAGGTGTGTCTCCGCCATGGAATCACGGCGGCAGAACGTCTCGCAGGACGGCCGAACCATTTCTCGACGCATTACGCGATCGATGACCTTTCTTAATGGAAGAGAAAACTCATTGCCGATTCCAGATGATGTGATGATCGAGATATTCTTGAGGATGCCGTCAAAGTCCATAGCGAGATGTCGTTGCGTATCCAGGCTCTGGGCGTCCATACTTCGCCGTCAAGATTTCACAGAGTCGTTCTTGACCAAATCTTGTGCTCGCCCTCAGCTTCTATTCGCCTGCGCAGATCACTGTGAGTTTCTCGACAAGAAAAAAGAGAACAGTAAGTTTCTATTCTTCTCGTCACCTCAGCCTCAAAATCCGGATGAGAGGTCGTCTGTTGTGGCCGCCAATCATCTTGCGCATTTCCCCAGTTACTATCACTTCGTTGCTCCTACCGATGGCTTCTTCTTTTGTGAGCGGATCATATGTAACCCCACCACGGGACAATCCTTGAGCATACCCAAATTGAAGTCGACGAGGGCCATTGAAGGGAACAGCTATCTTGGGTATGAGCCGATTGCCAAAGAGTTCAAGGTATTGTCAATGACCTGGTCGCCTTTAACTGCCGATAGGATCTCTGAGGAGCACCAAGTTCTGACATTAGGAACTACAAATATGTCATGGAGGATGGTCGAATGTTGCATACCACATTCTGCTTCTCGTAGATGGATATGCATCAGTGGTGTTTTGTACTATATAGCTTCACCCAACAGATCTTCCAAGAATTCTATGGTAGTTTGTTTTGATTTGAGGTCTGAGAAGTTCAGCGTTGTGACATTCATGGAAACTTTCAATAGAGCACTGCCTGATTTTACAACTCCCATAAACTACAATGGCAAATTAGGTTTGCTTATGTCGGAAGATTCTCCTTACGCTAGTAGAAGGAGTACAAGTTTTGAGCTGTGGGTTCTAGAAGACGCTGGAAGACATCAATGGTCTACGCATATATACGAATTACCTCCTCTGTGGGTGGATTCAGTTGCAGAGACCCTGCGCATTGTTGGGATGGTTGGTACAAGTGATATCGTGTTGTCACCGTGGCACCAATACGTGCCTTCATATGTTATCTACTACAATGTGGAGAGAAAGACGATCACACAAGTTGGAATCCAAGGAATGGAAACGTTTCAGGGTAACAGGTTTTACACCTTTCTTAACTATGTTGAGAATGTGAAGCTTATCTAACCATTTAAGGACATTATAGCTTGGGACTCTGTAACATTCTTAGTTTGGCTCTTAAGTTGGAACTTGATTGACCGTTTATCTTTTTTTTTCCACTGGCTTATTGGATGATTAGT
This sequence comes from Sisymbrium altissimum, assembly GCA_900406495.1. NCBI lineage: Eukaryota > Viridiplantae > Streptophyta > Magnoliopsida > Brassicales > Brassicaceae > Sisymbrium > Sisymbrium altissimum. The sequence continues at coordinate 39,373 of OVBI01001039.1, read as the reverse complement.
TTCTCTGTTTCTGTTCTTGTCTTATCTTTTATGGATACTATATATGGTCAGAAATAGAAGGAGAAAAGTTTTTAGATCCGAAACGATCAGAAGTGTTGGTAGTTTGTGATTTAAACCATTTATAATCAAGAGCAATGGTTTCTTCTTAGCTAAAAGTTAGCTTTCAAAACTCTTCTCCACTTAGCAATGTGTGATTGTCTAATCGTCTAATTAAGTTTCCGACTATATAACCCGTAAAGTGAAATGGTTTCTATAGTTAATCATGTAAATTCTATGTCTATACAAGTACTGAAAAGGCGAATTAAGTACTTGGTTTGGAAGAAAATTTTGACAAGACAACTAATACATGAGTAGCAAATAAGCTCACAAATACAGAGGAAACAGAGACACAGAAACAGATTGTTTATGACATATTTTACATAATACACCAAGTCCAACATAGATATATAATCTGACTTTAACCCTTTTGTTGATCAATTACTTGAGAGGATCAGAAGGCAAGAAACTAAACATGACCATATCTCTAACACTTCCTTTCATAATTATAAACTTCCTCATCACACCTTCTCTAGTAAACCCAACTTTTTCAAGAACCCTTTGAGATCCGACATTGTCCACGTCAACTAGTGCCTCAAGCCTCTCAATCTCCGGCATTTCCTTGAATATCTCCGCCGTCACTAGCCTCACCGCCTCCGTCGCAAACCCTTTTCCCCAATACTTTCTCGCTAGGACATAACCGATCTCTTTTCTGATATTATCGACGGGCATGATCAAGATGTAGCCGATAGGACGGTCGTCCTCTAAACAGATGGCTCGGAGCCAAGGGTGTGTCAAGACCGAAGCGGTTATGTATTTGATAGCTTCTTCTCGGCTCGTGCAAGGCTCCCAAGAGCAAAAGCGTGAGACTTTCTCGTCTGTGGCCCAAACCATGTAGTCGTCGACGTCGGAAAGAGTCATTGGCCGGAGTGATATTCTTCCCGGAGGCAAAGAAACCACTGTTGGTTGAGTCTCGTGTGAGCCCATCTCCATTTAGGATAATGATTGTTTGAGGTATCACATTATAACGTCAATGCAATATCTTTTTATACACATCGCGCTAAGCAAAACTCGAATTTGGCTTCTTGCTTTTTGAGTATCATAAAGTTAAGTGGCAATACTATATAATTAAAAATAATGATTGACGCTACGACAGAAAATGACGTGTCACCTTGTGAATGGTAGGTTGTCAAATTTGACCATTGACTTTAGACACTTACTTGGTTGCCAAACAAAGTACTCTAGATCGGAATTCGGAACTGACCGTGTTGCTTCCAGTGGAATGCCAATAATTCCACGTGACTAAGCGTTTGTGGTCGCTTTGCCAAAATGGATTTAACTTTTATCCCAACGTGGTTACAGTAAATTATCTGCTACTGTTAATGATTGTGTGGTAACTACAAAGCGTGGTGTGTCGTCGGTATAATGAAGTAGTCAACGCGAGATTCAACATGTTGTAAAAGTAAAATTTACCAAATGTTTAACAGCATTTATTTCATCCATTCTCGTTAGAAAAAAAAAGCATTGCTGTCTTCTAATTTTTTTTTTTAACATTGTTTAACAGATTTTTCATTCATGTAATCGTTCCTGGAAATTATTTTCATAAATTATACATGTGATTTCATAAATTAAGCAAAATACAAATTTCGACGAACCATATACATATTAAACAATGGTTCTATGAAAATATAATGTGATTGATCTTTGTTGATTCAAAATAAGATCAGAGCAAAGAATCAGAAGGCAAGAAACTAAACATGACCATATCTCTAACATTTCCTTTAAGACACATGAACTTCCTCATCACACCTTCTCTCGTAAACCCAACTTTTTCAAGAACCTTTTGAGATCCGACGTTGTCTACATCAACAAGAGCTTCAAGCCTCTCCATCTCCGGCATATCCTTGAATATCTCCGCAGCCACAAGCCTGACAGCCTCCGTCGCTATCCCTTTTCCCCAATACTTACTTCCAAGAACGTAACCAATCTCTCCTCTGATCTTATCGACGGGCGTGACCGAGATCGAGCCGATCGGACGGTCGTTGTCTAAGCAGATTGCTCGGAGCCAAGGGTGTGGCAAAACAACGTCGTTCATATAAGCGATTCCAGCTTCTTGGCTAGTGTAAGGCTCCCACGTGCAAAAGCGTGTTACGTTTGTGTCAGTCGCCCAGACCATGAAATCATCGATGTCGGAGAGAGTCATTGGCCGGAGATGGATTTTATCTGACGGTGAGGAACTCACGGCGGATAGTGTCTTGTCCGGTTTGATAGTACATGGGTCGATTTCCATGTCAGATGGCGATTCTTTTGAGTTTTCTTGGTTTGTTTCCTTTTCAGACATTGAAGCTTCTTTTGGGAAATGTTCTCTCGGTGTCTTCTTCTTAATTCTCACAGATTCAATATGATACTTGGTTCAACACATATCGCGATTTAAATAAGAGAATCAAAATTTTTGTATAAAGAAAGCTTTTAAAAATTAAAATAAAACAGAAGTTTCCTTCTTGCTTCGAGCGGTCAAAATACGCAACAATAAGTTGTCAAATCAATTAAGCCACTAGGCCCAGTCTTTAATATTGAGTTGCCTCTCATGGGCTACCCATAAATCATAATGCATGGCAAAGCATGTTTGGTCATTTTTCCAATTAGACGCTTCATTGCTTTTTTTTTTTCTAATGGTTTCTTTTGTTGTTAGTGTAAGATTTTTTTTTGTTTGAAGATTAACTTAGTTACTCAATAGATAGAGGTTACTTACAAAGAAAAAAATTGAGAAAAACAGATCAAAAGAAGAGTTGGAAAACAGAGCATATTTCCAATGAAGAAAAAAGCAGTGTAAGAGAATTTTGTATGGATTTATGTTAAAAAAAGCACAAAGAAATTTATAGCTGGTACATGTTGTAGTCGCATACCTATTGCAAATTTGTAATATATAGTAAATATCTTTATCTGGATCTCACAGCTAATTCTTCACATTTGTTACCATCATTCAAACGGTTTTGTTCGTGTGGATGCTTTCAGAGTATAAGAGTTTGAGCAAGACATCGAACTCGGTAAACTTTAATGTTTAAAATAATATCTTGTTTTGTTTTGGAATACGTTCTAATCCAATATTATAGTTTAGGTACAAAAATTGTCCTTTTTAAGACTCTTGTTCTATGAATTAGCCAAAAATCAACTTGTACAAACTCAACTAGATTATTGTCTTTATCTTGTTTGTTGGCATAGAATGAGTTGATCAAAACTCACAATTCACATACCGATGTACGCTATAAGCCTATAAGTAGTTATTAGCTTTATATACAAAATGTTTAGATGTTTGCTTAATTAACTTTGCAGAAGTCACATGTACGCCAGAATTATGAGGTTTTATATTTGTTTATTTACCGTGTAGTTAGCGAAAAAAGAAAATAAAAATGTTAGAAAACAAAAAGAAAAAAAATGTTGTTTAATTGAAAAAATTAGAAAATAGAGGAAACAAAAAAAAAAGAGAGGAGAAAATGTATTTATCATTTTATCCAGTGAGGACACCATAATAGCGGAAGACACGGAGGAGTGTTCATTTTTAAAAAGGGTAAAATTAACTGATTTAATTTAATGGCGACTCGCAATCTTTTCTCCATCCCAACAATCTCACCTTCTCAATTTACACTTCTGCCCTTCACCTCCCTCCCCATCATCACCAACAACGACGGCACCAGACGCCTTGCAATCGCCGCCCGATCCCACCGCCGGAAGATTCGTAGGAGACCTCCGGATAGGAGAGATATGTCCACCATAGTTTCAATCCCAGAGCTTCCTCGCAGGCGTGATTCACAGGAAAGTCTGCTTCTTGATTCTCGAATTAGTAAGTTCCATCATCTTCCTTATGCTCTCAGTTTTTCTGGGTACACCGAAAGATAGTGACTTTGGTTCCAAAGAGTCACACTTTGATTACCTTTTTTGGCAAATATTCGAGTAACTGCAGGAATTGCGTCATTAATTGCCACTTTGTTAGTTATTAAAGTGAGCTTTTTTTTGTTGCAGTTGCTTTATGAATGTTGCATGGAGACATTACTAGCTTCTCTTTTCTCTCTAATGTGAGAAATGTGTGTATTGATTAGGTGTAGCTGAAGGAGATACAGCACAGACGGATGTCGAAGGAGGTAGAGATAGTGGTATTAGAACACAGCAGCCTCGTAAAGGAAGGAATCTTAGTAGCAGCAGAAACAAATTTTTCGGTGTTGAATTATCACCAGACAATGTTGCTGTCGCAATGGTGTATTTTGTTCAAGGTGTTTTAGGACTCGCAAGGCTTGCTGTTAGTTTCTATTTAAAAGACGACTTGCATCTTGATCCTGCTGAGGTATGTCCTTGTAATGTTTTGCAAATATCGATCGAAATACTATTGAGGTTCCTTATCTTTCTTGTTAAAAGTCTCTTTATAGGCTGACAAAATTATACTTCTTGACTAGACAGCTGTGATAACGGGTCTTTCTTCCTTGCCATGGCTTGTTAAGCCTCTTTACGGTTTTATCAGGTATGACTTCTTCATAACCTCTGTACTTTCTAACACTTTTGTTATATAACAACCAATAGCAAAGTCTTAAGGGACTTTGTCCGTTTCACAGTGACTCTGTGCCTCTATTTGGCTACCGAAGGAGGTCATATCTAGTTCTCTCGGGACTTCTTGGTGCCTTTTCGTGGACCTTGATGGCTGGTTTTGTTGATAGTAAATATAGTGCTGCTTCTTGTATACTTCTTGGTTCCCTTTCTGTCGCCTTTTCTGATGTTGTAAGTTTTCTAACCCATTGAGTGATTCTGTTTAAATTCTTCTCGATTGAGTTGCAAAACAGAGATAGATAGTCCAGCATATTGAGTTGTTGAGTTTTTATAGGTAGTAGACTCAATGGTAGTGGAACGTGCTCGTGGTGAGTCACAAAGCGTGTCGGGATCTCTGCAGTCCTTATGCTGGGGATCCTCAGCTTTTGGTGGAATTGTGAGTTCCTACTTTAGCGGCTCTCTGGTGGAGTCATATGGTGTGAGGTACCGTACTCAATTTTCCCTCGAAAGAAGCTTTTATATTTCGGTGTCCTGTGGCGTAGATAACTAACTTGGTGGCATTCTAAAAGCTGTTACACCTCAGGTTTGTATTCGGGGTGACAGCTTTACTACCATTGATAACTTCAGCAGTTGCTGTTCTCGTGAACGAACAACGTGTGGTCAGACCAGCATCAGGGCAGAAAGAGAACATAACCTTGGTCAATCCTGGCTTTCTTCAGACCTCAAAGCAGAACATGATTCAGCTATGGAGTGCAATTAAGCAACCAACTGTTTTTCTACCGACCTTATTTATTTTCTTATGGCAAGCCACACCACACTCCGATTCTGCAATGTTTTACTTCACGTATGTTCTCTTCCACTTGGTTCATGGGCAACGGCTTGCTTTCATATTCACTGAGATGGTAGTTACTCAAGTTGCTAGCTAATGCTTTCTGGTTTAAAATTGTTTATCAGAACAAATAAGCTCGGTTTTACTCCGGAGTTTCTAGGACGAGTTAAATTTGTGACCTCAATTGCTTCGTTGCTTGGAGTAGGATTGTACAATGGATTTCTCAAGACTGTTCCATTGAGAAAAATCTTTCTCGTGACAACCATTTTCGGAACGGGTCTTGGGATGACTCAGGTTGGTGCCATCTCTTTTTTCTTTTTTCTTTTTTGTCCCACCCCTTCTTTACAAGAAAATGTTCTTCTATATTAATAACTCTTGTCACTGCTCTGATGTTTTGCAGGTTTTACTCGTAACGGGTTTTAACAGACAGTTGGGAATAAGCGACGAGTGGTTTGCTATCGGAGACTCTCTAATCCTAACAGTTCTTGCTCAGGTCTCTATGCTTTTGGGAGCATTGAGTTTCACAATGGCTTTGCTTTATGATTCCATAGTTACGCAGCAATATTGGAATGTGTCAGTAGCAATGCACTGACTGCTTAATATCAAACTGTCACAGGCTTCCTTCATGCCGGTTCTTGTGTTAGCAGCGAGATTGTGTCCAGAAGGAATGGAAGCAACTCTCTTTGCTACACTCATGTCAATCTCCAATGGAGGCAGTGTTCTTGGTGGACTTATGGGGGCAGGACTGACCCAAGTATTCGGCATCACAAGAGACAGTTTTGAGAACCTATCAACGCTTATTATACTCTGCAATCTTAGCTCATTGCTCCCTCTTCCCCTACTCGGTCTTTTGCCAAAAGATTCTCCTGATGCTGCTGGTAAAGAGGATGCAGACATCGAGATGAAATCCAATTAAGGATGTTGATGATTATGTGAAAAGTAAAATGTCATACCTTTTGGGTTGTGTATTCAGTTCCAACCCTTGCGATTACTTGAGAAGAAAGAAGCGCTAGAAAACTATTTCATTACCGCATCATGTAACCAAAATTTTATCATTTACAAAGAAGACAAAAACATACTTCAATATTAAAAATAGTAACTGATACAGTAATCTCTACAATTAAATGTCTAACATGATTCTCGATTACCTCATTCAGTCTTCCTCATCAGCACCATAGTTGCGACATAGTGACGCGAGGCCCAAACTTGTTGTCTTCTTCTTCTTCGTGGAGGTTATTATGCGAACAGAAGAGAGTTGAATTGGTGATTTACCGCAAGCAAGTCTCTTAGCCTTAGGTTTCTTCTCATCTATTGCCTCCATTCTTCTCTTCTTCTCAATGGTTACTTCTTCTGCAATCTGCCTCTGCTTACCAAATCTGATAGACTTAATCAACGCTGCATCCTCTTCTTCTTCTTTCCTACTCAAAGCCTCAAGTATAGAGTCTACACTCACCGACATGCGTCTAGCTCTCATAGATTTCAACTCATCAAGAGCAGCAATAACGTCAATCTCTCTTTTAGAAACGGAAGTTGTCTTCTCCAAAGAACTCATGGCATCCGTACTCTCCTCCTCCGCTTGCGCGTTTTGTTTGTGTTGATCATAAATGCATGTCGCACCTGACTCGACCACGTAACTCGAATTCTGTAGATCGGTCTTGAAAATCAGCTCGGCGCAGCAGTTGGTGCACTTGATGTAAAACCTATGGATTTTGAGCCCTAAGTAGGTATCGTCGATTACTTCTTCTCCACGGCTATTGAATTTGGTGCCTTCCGATATGTAGTTCCCACATGTATTGCATCGAATACGCAACGGAAGCATGTTTCGAACCTTCCTCTGCTGCTGAGTCTTCGGTTTTCGGATCCGAGGAATCTTCTTCGGGTCAAAGTTCGGTGGAATGTACTTGTTCAACTCTTTCCGATCTCCCATCGGAACCAAACCCACAAATCTACTCGAAACTCTCTAAGAATTCGGCGATAAAGGAGGAGGCTTTATGAGACTTTGATTACGATTTAGGAGTCGAGATTAGACGAACCCGAGTGCGGAAGACGAGAGGTTTGATAGGGTTTTAGAGATTCTTGAATCTAATGGAATGATCATGCTGTGTTTCCTGTCGTCTTTATATAAAAAAAAAAGGTCACCGCCTCTATTTGTTTCCTTTTGTGTTAATTGACAAAAAGGACAAAACTTCATAATATATACATTTTTGAAGGTAAACTTCATATTTGGGACCATCATCGTCATTCACTGTGACATGATTCATCATTGAGGATGTTCATTCTTCGGTACTCAAAAATTGGTATCCTGTTCTACTCATTGCAGCCTACAATATGTTTGATTTAGTCTGGTAACGTTGCAAGGATGAGAGGAACATCTGTATCATTGCAAGGCTATTCTTTTATAACCTGTTTTGACAGTTTGCTTGCACGGCTGGATGTTTCCATTGATTGAGATTCCTGTAACAAATGGATGAGAATGGGCATTTCTTGGTTATCGATTTGGATTCACGATCGATCGGTTAGTCATTGCTTGGTTCTTTATCAACTGATTCTCTGGTATCGAAACTTGGTTAATTGAAACGCATATTTTCACTTATGGTTTTCAATTCTTCAAAGTTGTATATAAGAAAAAGAGGAGCAAAGTGAGTTAATTCAGGGAAATAAAAGAGCCTAGTTAACATCAAAACTTCATGTTCCAAACAAATCTCAAGACCTGTCCACTAACAAGTATTAAATATCAAAAACAAAGGAAAACAAGAGGAAAAGCAAGTGGCCACAAGAAAAACAAAATGAGCTTCTTTTTGTGAATGAAAAGCATCTGAAATCTGACTTTGGGTGACTTAGTTAGATTCAATATGCTTCTTGACGATGTTGAGAGCAGTTGTCTCCTCACCGTAATCCTGTAAACAATAAAACGCAATAAAAACACAAGTAAATCACGAAACACACAAATCAAACACAACTATAAGAGAAATGTAAAAAAAAAAAGACACTTTACCTTGACTACAAGGCATGAGCATCCAACAACCTTCCTTGCATTACCCTCTGAATCAATCTTGCAAAGCTGCAAACCACATTTCAACATTATCACGATTGATGATATCTCCTCATTGGAAAGCAAACAAAACCAAAACATTTCTAGAGATAACAACTTACACCAGCCCATTCACCGAGGGTTTTGGCACTAGGAACAGTAAGCAAGTTGATGTTGTGATCAGCGCAAAGAGCTTTGACCAACTTGACGTAATCAGGCTGGTTGCAATCTTCAGCCAAGACACAAAGCTGAGCAGTACGCTTCTCAATAAGCTTAGCGCTTTCATGAAGACCACGAACCACACCACCATGAGCACGAGCTTTCCTTAAGGTCAACTCCAATGCAGTCAACAAATCCATGTCCTCTGGAATCACAGCTGCCTCAGCAACTGGAGGAACAACAGCAGCAGGAGCAGCTTCATCACTGCCAAAAACACTCAGCCACACACACATTATTACAAACCTAAATTACCATAACTCAAATCTATCAACCTAAAAAACAAATCTACAAACCCTAAGCTTCACCTATATATCACCGATTCATGAGACCTTTTCTAAGAAATGTAGTAATATCAAACATAGCTACATGGAAGAGAAGCTTACCCAGACATGTTGACTCTCTGAACGAACGAAGAAAAGCAAGAGTCCTTTTGAATCTGCCAAATAAAGCCAAAAGCAAATCAGTCTCAGCATAAACCTTAAATCAAAGATTAACATAATCGGCGGCAGGAAGATTACATACATAAGCACAGATCAAATTCGTATGAAGTAAGTAATTGAGGAACTGTGCGAAGAGAATGAGAGGCAAACCTTAGAGAAAGAGAGAGAGAGAGGCTACTACGACGAGTTGAAGGGAAGCGAAAATTGAGTAGCGAGATTATATATACTAGGGTTTACGAACCCTCAATACGCCCACTGAAAATAAAAGATTTTTTTTTCACAGATTTGTTTGCGAACCTGGGCCACCTTAATGGGCTTAAATGGGCCATTTATTTCATATGGGTCATATTGGAAATTGCCTCGCTTTCCCACGACGATGGTTAGTTTCGGGATTCATTAATGATTAAACACTTCACAGAATCCACGAAATATGTTTGATTGTTACTTCCACATTGCGATATTATAGGTTTTGGAAACTATAACAATCAGTAGGAGAAGCTCAATACGAAACCAGCTTTCGAGTATAAGCAGTCTTTTCTTCTAACATCTTTCTTTAATCATCAGGTACACTTTGGATTTGGAGTATAGTTGTTGCCATGTAATAAACGAAACCATCTATGCAGAAACAGATTGCCGGGTGTGTATTCTCCAATTTTAAGTTTTTAACGCTGAGAAAACCGGTTATCTTAAACCTTCTCACGCGTACCGGGTGTGTATTCTTCAGGCAAAATCAGATAGAGAAGGGGTAGTCAAAACCGGTTTATCATCATCGGTTTAAAAATTCCATATCAGAAATAGCCACTTTTTAAATATCGTTTGACAAATGTATCAGCATTATCGTTTTGGTAGTTCATTTAGGACCCATGACCTAAAGAAAAAAAAAAAGGTTGATTATTTAAGTCTAGTTAGATTATTTGAACCGTATGGAACTAGACAATTTGTCTTAACAGTCATTCAAATTAAGAATTGTAAAATAACTTCGGTTGAAAGTCAAAACCACAATCAAGCCAAACCAAGCCTGAGATCTTCTTCAAGACTAGAGCTTCTTCAGATGTTCACAAAATTGCCCTTTTTGTTCGCTCCACTTATTGTGAAGTTGTAACTACTAACTAGAGAGCGACACGCAACTAAAAAATTGCAGTTTCCAATAAAAGATTGTGTGATCGGTCACATTGTTTAAGATGAACAACAGATAACATTAAATATATATACAGGTTGATTATTTAAGTCTAGTTACATTAAGTTTAAACCAATAGCTCGATAAGACCCACACAGAGATGTAGATTCAACCTTTTTACCGCCAGTACTACTTACTCTTTCACTCTACTTATTAGCTTTAACGAGCTCATGAGCTCATGACTCCTTAGTCGTCCCACCTCGTGACTCTCTTCCTCTTCTTCTCTCCACGTATTTCCCTGAACAGCTCTTCAAGTTCTTCACATAGTGGTTCTGGAGTCAGCTGAATCATCTCTTCACTATCACCAACACTATCCTCATCTGGCTCTATCTCCTCCTCCTCACTTAGCCATCCACATCCAGAATTCTTGGCACCTAAAGAATGATTCTTACATCAGTAAAAAAAGATGTTCATGTGTTGAGATCTTTATGGCAATGAGTATGTTACTTTGTTACCTCCGACAGAATGTTGCGCATAATCTCCTGATGCATCTGCCGATAGAAAAGCTACTGGTGATCCGTAATCTATTACTGATGCTTCTCCTGCAGGAAAAACTACTGGTTATGAGTCCAAGATGTCTGTCTCGCTAGTGATCGATAAAGCATCAGTCTAACAAGTCTGTGTACCTGTGTCGGCACCACATCTCACCAAAGACGTTGAGTTGCTACTGACATGGTCTCTTCCACCCTCAACCTGCTGCTCTTGCTCCTGTAGTACAAATGATAGATCATGCTGCAAGTTAAGTAGCATAATGGGTTCAAGAAACCAGTCATTAGTGTCTGATACTTGATCACTATAAACAGATCAATGCAAGCAAATCAAATCCCAGCAAATGGAAGCAACAAATTTGTGACCAAAAGGGTTTAAGTAAACGGTTATATAGTGCTATGTGTAAAACATGAGTAATATAGCGAAAGAGTAGAAGAAAAACAAAACACCTTTTCTTCTTCTTCTTGCTGAGCCGTTTGTTCTTGTGCTTCCTCGGCTATCTCTTCGTTTTGTTCCTCAGCCAATTCTTCTTTCTTCTCTTCATCCACTTTTTCGCCTTGTTCGTTTTGCATTTCAAGACATCTATTCAGAAGCACGGCGTAACTAGAGTCTTCGATCAGAATCCAATTCTCCTCACCATACACCTGAAGTGCAAAGCGTCACTTTCACATTCAAAAGAAGGCTTTCAAGGAATTGAAAAGGGAGACCCTAAAACCGAGGAACACACCTCAAGCAATTCCTTGATACACATACGGATAACACGCTCATCAAATCCAAATGCTCTCATGGCATCTCGTGCAGCATCCTCTCGCATCAGTCCAGCCTTCTGCAAAAACCGAGGAACACAAAAGATAGCAATCTAAAGACAAATCATACATGAGACTGACTCCTGCTTCTAATTCTCACTCAAATCCAAGAAGAAAAGAAACAAAGCAGAAGCTAAGGATGAGTTCAAAAGCATCTCCTACTCTCTCCCAAGTCCCAAACCAACATCCCACTGATCTGTTCAACCTCTATGTAACAGTAAAAGGCGTTACCTTTTTTCTTCCTCTAGGCGCCATCTCTAGTATCCCTCCCTCACGGTTGTTCTCTGAAGAAATTCAAAGAGAAAAATTGTTACTTTTCAGTCTCCGTGTTCTATAATCAAACAAACCAAAAGTGATCAATTTTCAAAACCTATTCAAGGAACAAAACAACACTCCACGAAATCCTTACCATACAAGGAACTAAAAAGATTGAAACTTTGTACTCCTTCTCCAGAAAATACAAACAACTAGTAACAGTGAAGACAATTCGAAATGCCCAAAGAAGCCTAAACAACAAAATCCCAGAAATCGCCTTCCCGACAGCAAAAGACACAATTGGCGAGGGCAAAGATCCGGTAACGAAGGAGAGGAAAGAGAGAGGGAGCTTACGGTGGTGAAATCGGAGGATATTTTCGGAACCGGGAAAGAGAGAGAGAGAGACGTCAGTCGTAGGAGGTGAAGACTGACGAGTAAAATAAACAAAATATCAATTTAATAATGAATTATGTTTTTAGTCAACTATTTTTCTAATATTATAGTTTGTTGCGGATAAAATAAACGAAACCATCTAATTAAAGAAGATAAACTGTTTTATATACACTGTTGTCAAAAAAAAAAAAAACTGTTTTATATACACTGTTCAAGAATAATTCTTGTGGTCATCATCATAACAAACTAATCTGTCATGTAAAAAGAACATAAAGCATCTAAATGAACCTAAAAACAAAAGAAAAGGGTTACAAACTTTTAATAATTAAAGAATTTTTTTGTTTCAATGAACAATCTTAACCATATTTAATATCTAATCCATAGATAAAACCAAGATATTTCTTCATGGAATTGGAATCAGTGAAATGTTTCTCCTTGAGCTTCCTGAATGTACACGAAGTTAACAAGCTATCAGATCCCGCCTGGTGAGAAACCCCTACGCGCTCAACGTTAAAATGCCGCGCCAATTTTTCGAGACCACCATGGAGATTGCAGTACTTCATCAAGCATTTGACATCATAAATCCTCGGGAAAAACTGACGGGTCCTCTCCAAGAATTTGCTTTCCGTCTCCGGCAGATTCTTACCACTCAGTAACTTCAACAAGTAACCAAAGTCGTATGTACCGTGAAACGTAAGCCATTGAACGTCATCGTTCAAGACAACCCCTGAAGACATGAAAAGCTCCCCGAACTGTTTCAAGTCGACGCCGTCTTTGCTGTTCTTGGCGAAGTCGATGCCTGACCGGCGGAGAAGCTCGATGGAGTCTTTAGCGTGCATGTCGGAGTTGGGATCGAAGTCGCGGAAGTTGAACTGCCATATGCAGTACTTGTTGTCGGGTCCGCAAGACGGGAGGTTACCTTTCTCGTCGGAGAAAGTGAGGCCGAGCTGGATCATCTTGAGCAAGTCGACGTTCGCTCTCATGGTTTCGTAGGTAACGTTGGTCTCGGCGGCGGGTTTGGCTGTTCCGACTGGATTGCAGACGATTCCGGGAAACTCTGTGTCCATTGCCACGTAAGGGAAGTCGTCCACGACTTCACGTATCAGTGCCATCTCTGCTTCAAGATTGTCGTTCCACACCTCGCGGATTTGAATCGCGTCGTCCTTCAGAAACATCGACATTATGCTGACGATGAATCTTGATGATGATGATGACTCAAGGTCGACTACTTCAGGAGCATCCAAATGCCAGACTTGCAAATGGAGGAGAAGAAAGATCGAAGATGGCACCAAGAACGAATCTAGAGCAAGAGCAAGATCCAATCCGGTCCCCAAGAACGAATCAGAGATGGACGATAGATCCTAAACCTCTCATGAACACAGGGATATAAAGATATAGAGAAGGAGAGGAGGTGGTTAAGTCGGTTGTTTCGAACCTTGAAATCAAGAAAAGATGTTTGTGGAGAAGTCGGCGATTGTTCGGGTTTAGGGTTTTCAGAGGGTGTTGTCAGTGGTGGGTTTATGGATATATAAAACCACCGACTTTACTTATCTTGCGCTTTTTTGACCTTCTGTTTTAAAGCGCGCGCGCGCTCTCTCTCTCTCTCCTCTTCTTCTTGTCTGAAGCTGATATGATCTTTTATAACAAAACTGTTCAGACAATTCTCGACTCAAATATACAGAAACTTCAATTTTTATTGATTATTACCACTGGCATTAGCCCAAGCATATAAACCCAATATTCTTTTACAATTGAAATGCAAAGCTGTCAACAGATATACACCCAATGACCCAAACTGCGAGCAAAAATANAAAAAAAAAAAAAAAAAAAAAAAAAAAAAAAAAAAGTTAAACAGAACAGAACCAAATAAGAGGACTAGGGAAGGAGGGAGGGAGGGAGAGAGATACAAATGGTGGATGATTTCAGCTTATTCCCAGCTGCAGACTCTAAAACTTCTTTTTATCTGCTAATAAAAGCCCAAATGATGATGATGATCCTGCTGAATTATTTTAGATGATGTGGAATGGGGCGATAAATTACGTGAAACTATTGCACACCGGTGTCATCAGACAGCTACTCTTGAAGAAGTCGCCGAGATTCGAAAATGTTAGAGGATTGAAATTTTTTGAATGGATTCCATTTTTAATTCCCCCATCCCCTAAAAGAATCAAATACTCATCTCTGAGGAGGATCAACCGTCCTGACATTTGCACCTGTCATCCCTTCAATCTTGTCTTTGGTGATCTCCACAAAGTGACCAATTACTTCATGAAACTGCCTTAGACCCGACAACGGTAGAATGATCGACGACCTGTCAGAACCTGCCACCTATATTTTCATGTATTTAGAAACGGTATTTATGAGTTAAAACCACCAAAACAATAGCAAAAAGGATAGTTCTTACCTCAGATATTCTCAGGAAATGGCCCCTGTTGTTGTTGCCAAGATCAAAGAAGAAGCGTTTCTGGTCAGCTCTGATCACCTTAGAAACACCCGTCAATCCGGTATCATCCTGGCCAGGCAAGTCAGTTGCACGATCGACAGTAAGCTCAGAAGAAGATGCGGGTTGGTTACCATGGCCAGGTATAAATCCAGCGCCAACATCATCTGAAAGTCCAACCAGATGTTCCTGTGCATCAGAAGGTTTCTGTATTCCAGCAGAAGTGAGAATGAGACCCGAGAAACAGAGAGAAGCATTATTAGTTCACACGTGTTTTCAGAGTAAGTAAGTATCAGAAACCTGATTGGGCATCATGAAAAGCCCTGATGCTTCATGGATCTCAGCCAAGATATTCCTGAAAGCTGCCCATCCTTCATCAGGGGAGCTTCCAGCGGGAACAATAATGGTACTTCGATTTCTACTAACAGATGCTTCTGACACCTAAACCATAATCAAACCAATCAAATCTGATAACCAAACATGAAAAGAACCTTCCTAAAAACTGACGAAGTAGCAAAAAGCAAAAGAGCTTAAAAGACTTGAGATTCCTAGAGGAAAACAAGAAAGTTGATACCTTCAAGAAGCGTCCCCTCCTGTTCTCACCGATGTCGAAGTAAAACACCTAAAGCACACAAACAAACAAACAAAAAAGTCAACGACTGTAAGGAGAAGAAGAGAGTAGTGATCAAAAAAGTTAGAGAAGAGAAGAGTGATGATAGGGACCTTGGAGTCAAGCTGCAACTCTTTGCTAAAGAGCTCATGTTCCTCGGAATTGACGTAGTAATTGAAGAGATCGAGGAACCAGGAGATGCCGGAGGAAGGAACGATGATGGTTGACCTCGTAGCAGACGTCTTCTCAGATATCTTAAGGTACCTTCCACGAGGATTCTCCTTGAGATCAAAATAGAAAAGCTTATGCTCCACCTGCAACGTCTTGCTCACCAATTCCACATCGCTCCCTCCTCCTCCTCCTCCTCCTCCTCCGGCTGTCGCTCCTCCGCCAGAATTCCCTTCCATGTCAAATCTTTCAACCGATTGATCGGCCAAGCAGCAATCGCTTCAGTGAAGAGTTGAATTGACGTCTGATCTGAGAGAGAGATAAAAGAGAGTGCGATTGAAACCAGAACTTATGAGAGATGGAGGACGATGTACCGAAATAGGGTTTAAATTACGGACCGGGTGTTTTAACCGGTTTCTGATTTAGCCTCATTGGTTGGAATATTTTGTTTATTACAGATTTTAGCCCCACAACCATTATTTTGTTATCCATTTAATCCAACTCGCTACTTCATGTATATTCTCCACTGGTTGTTGACCAAAGTATTGGAATAATGACTTATTACTGACAGGAATTTGTGATGGTTTTGTATGCTTCAAAACTGGCATAATAAGACTCCAGTTTCGTCCCTTGAAGGTCCTCCAATTAATCAACCCCATTTTGTTTTTTTAGATCAAATTGATCTCCACCGAAGCTAATTATGGTTTATGTTGGGCAGCGATTTTGATTTAAATTTTAGAGTAGTATTATTGCAAAGCTACATTTAGCCCAAAATACAAAGTAATCATTAGCAGAAATGCTATAAAATGGTTCATATTTTTTTAGTAGAGATATTACTTCTAAGTAATATGAATCTATGAACGTAAAAGTTCATATTACTTATAGAGAGAATTTGTTAGGTCTCTCATGATGATGACCCACCCTGCCAAAATCTTACTTGGCCGGAGAAAATCAACTTGCGTCCAGCCCAATAATGGTTCGGACCAAAGTTCTTTCTATAAGTAAACTAATTTTGCCACTGAGCATATGTCGGAGATTTTTTAATTCTTTATTTCACCACATTTATGGATATACCTAAGCACTAGCTAAACATCCATTTGCATCATCATCCAGTCGGTTCACACCGGTCTTGTTTGATTGTTTCAGTGCCACGTAACCATTATTACGTAATAATAATGATGACTTGGATTAGTCACTACCATTAATCTTTTTCATTAGTCCTTTTGGTTTCACACTTGATGTGCGCAAATTGTAATAAGTTGTAAAACTTTGTTTCTGAATTCCAAAGTGCTTAGCTTTATCCCTCTTCTTAGAACTAAACATGGCGACTCTAGGCCATATCGCCAGAGAATCATCCGATATCACACGCCTCGCCCAGTTTTACAAAGAGGTAACAATGAAACACCCAACCGAAGTTATTTATTTCGTAATATCTTTCGCTCTTTCTGTATCTCTCTTCTAGAATTCATCGAATTCTCTGTTCTGGGGTTTGTGTGTTTGTCACCAATTTGACAAAAAACAACAAAACACTTGATTTTAACTCGATGTATTGATTGCCCATCTGCACTAGATTCTTCTATGATTCGCAAATTGGCTTCTTTTGTTCTTTGGAGATGTTCTTTGATCATTTGACTTTCCTTCTTATTGTTCTGCAATCAGTTGCTGATGTGTGTATATCATATGTTTGTCAGGTCTTTGGGTTCGAGGAGATCGAAAGTCCTGATTTTGGAGACCTAAAGGTGATATGGCTAAACTTACCAGGTGCTTTTGCAATGCACATCATCCAGAGAAACACTTCAACAAACCTCCCTGAAGGTCCTTACAGTGCCACCTCAGCTGTTCGAGATCCTAGCCATCTCCCTATGGGTCACCATATCTGCTTCTCCGTCTCCAACTTCGACTCTTTCCTTCGTTCTCTCAAGGTGTTTTTTCTTTAGCATTTTGCTTTCTCTTGTTTACATGAGCTTTCATTATACAGTATCAGGAGGAGGTACATATATATGGATCATATGGTTGGTTATTGAATTCTAACTGGTTGAAACTGTTATCCTTCCTCTAATCACAAAAGCTTACTCTGTTAAGAGTCTTTAAACAATCATCTAGTGTTCTTCTTAATTGTTTCGAATGTTGGTTGTAGCTATATCTCATGAGCATTTCATTCATCTTCTCTCCTCGTTGAATGATGTTAGGAGAAAGGGATAGAAACTTTTCAGAAGTCTCTTCCTGATGGAAAAGTCAAGCAAGTTTTCTTCTTTGATCCAGATGGTAATTTATTCTCTTTTTGCTCACAAACCCATGCTTAATAAATGTTACTACCCAAATAGTTTGTTTACCCTTTGTTATTCAGAACAAAAGCATTGAACATATAATATAGAAGAACTGGAATTTACAGCTTGGTGGGGTGCTTGTTCATGTATGTGTTCAACTTACAAATTTTTCTCTCGTTTTTTTATGGGGCAGGAAACGGACTAGAGGTAGCAAGTCGACCTGAGCCTTGAAGCGAAAGTTTGTGGTATGTGTACTTAATAGAATTAATAAAGAATAATAATAATAATCAGCCTGTTGAAACTAGATAATTAAGGGCTGCATATGTAAAGAACATGTTCCTGTTCTCGTTCCTTAGCTGGAGTCTTTTGGAGCAATCTTGAGTCTCTCTCTATGTCTAGCTTTGATGTTAACTTCTGACAACTTACGCTTCGAATCTCATGTGCTTTGAATGTTGGATGTATCGCATTAATGAGGTTTTCTTGTCTACTAGTTCCCATGTCCATATAACAACACCGAAGAGAGAGAGAGAGACTTAACTAAGAACAACCATACATTCATAACTCACGATATTTTTTTTAGTGCTGAATCCAAGAAAACGGGTTTAGAATTTGTTCAGGCCAAATCAAACTTCTCAAATGTGTCGTTTGCAACTGCGGGTTGATCCTCGTCGCCACAACGCCCGATCGTATCAGAGTCATTACCGTGCTAAACTGAATTGGTCATTTGCAACTTCCATAAGTGTAGCAAAATGATTACCCGAAAAAAACGCAAAAATAGAGAAAACTTGTCTCAAAGTTTTAGTCTGAGAACATCAATTTGTGGGTCTAAGTTGTTGTCTATAAAGCAACAGGAGATTGACATGTACTTGTCTTAAGGCATCAGAAACATTCTACAACTACTTACCATAAGATTGCCAAATCTTTACGATCAAATCCATTGCTCGCCGTTTTTGTGGTTGTTATTTGGTGATGGAAAATTGAACGAATCAAGGGTAGCTTAGGTAACAACAAATATGATAGCTATATATTTTTTGTTGTTGTGGCCCACATAAACTAAAATTATCCCATGGAAAGATGAGTTCGAATCTTTTCTGGTGCCGGATAACTACGCAAAGTGGTACCACCGGTCCATCTTCCACAAGATTATAGCTATGATGTATTTCGGCTCAGGTCATTCGATTTTAACCCGTAACCACCATTCTGAAGTTCTCATAAGAATGACTGTACTATTTGGGTCTTTATGTAACAATTTTCGATGGGTACGTGTATAGATCCAATGTAGGTACATATACCCTAATTCTGAGTTCAGAGAAACAAACTTTTATTTTTAAAACATCAAAGTTAAGAAATTCTGAAACATGATTATGACCATTGCTTGATTTAATGGGAATTTAGATAGTGGCTTTTATGAATTAACCGCATCAAATCCAAATGATCAGGATTCGATCGTTAGCCATTGTTACCTGATCCTAAATAAAATGGGCAGAGGTTTAACTGATAATCACTTGAGCTAAACATTTTTAGGATCATTTCTTTTTTGGGAAAAAAAAGACCCCATTGATCTGATTGGTCGGACCAGTGATAACTCGACTTGACCTTATCGACCGGACCACACTAGGGGGGTACTCGTACTTGAACTAATATCTTTTGGAATTTACGTCATCATGAGTGGACCATTTATTTAGGTGGTGGTGGATGAATTTTCCTCCTCGTGAGCTTTTATCTTCTGTAATTTTACATGGACAATCATTCTTCATGTTTTGCAAATTTTACAACGCTATACTATATGGTTATGTGAATAAACCAAAATAAATAAATATTAACATTCACGAATAAAGAAATACCTCCCCATGTTAAATGCAGCTTTGTATGTCAGCGTTCAGAAAGAAAAGTAAATGGAAACAAAACTAGAAAGTATTAAACCAAAAGAAAGAAAAAAACTAAAAAAAGTAAATATCTGACCTTCGCATTCACTCGAACGTACAATACCATTTTAGGGTCTATATGTTTCCATATTGCTTTTTCGAATCTACTTTTAAAACTTTTTTATCAATTCACATGTAAATTAAGGGGATCCCTAATAAGTGTATCTAATAATATAACAAGTACAGTTTGTATGTTCTGCAACTCGCAACACAAGTGCATGTGGTGGTGATTGGTGAGCATAGTCAACATTCAGACTCTTGGTAGCTGCATTACGAGTCTTGAAAATGAGAGAGAATTGACAGTAATTCCACTAATTAATAAATGAGAGTTTAAATTACATAGGCACCCTTACTATCATAATGAGACATTGTGGGTATATATGCTAGTACAAAATAAGCCAACAAATCTAATTGCTCTAAAACATTTATTCTCTCTTAATTCCTCTCTCTTTCACTCTAAAAAAAAAAATGCCAAAGTTCATGTGGAAAAGCCTCCATCTTTGCTTCCCGTCAAATCTCACCAAATGCTATTCTTCGCCGTGCCTTCCTCCCTCCGCCGCCGCTGCTGACGACGAAGATCCCAGCCGTCCATCTATCGTTCTTATCAACAACTTCAACCTACTCTACCATAACGACCACAACAACCACCACGACCACCACCGTGTCGTTGACTTACCTTCCTCATCCACCGCCACCACCTTCTCCTCTTCCGCCACGTCATCATATGAATCCGATAATCACGACATTTCTCCTGAACTATCCGCAGCATTCGCTTCCCGTCGCTTCTTCTTCTCTTCCCCTGGCCGATCAAATGCAATCACGGACTCACCGGAAACACGGTCAAGAGAACTCTCTGATAATTACGACGACAGTGCCACTATCAAGACAACAAAGAAGAAGAACTACGACACTACCGTGAATACCACGAGGCTTCTAAGCGGAGGCTCCGCCGTCAAGCAACACGTATACTCACCGGATCCGTTAACTGACTTCCGGCGATCAATGCAGGAGATGATTGATGCCGCCATTGACGCCGGAGATCTTAGCCGTCCCGACGACGGGTACGATTACTTGAACGAGCTGCTTCACAGTTATCTCTCCTTGAATCCAACGGACACACACAAGTTCATCATCAGGGCTTTCTCCGACATTCTGGTCTCACTCTTGTCGGAAGAACGTCGAAGTTGATGACGTGGCGGCCGCCGGGATAAAAAAAATTACCATGTAATAAATGCCCCACGTGATTTTTTTATTAAGTCGACGGACCTAACTTTTTTTTTCTTTCCATTAACGTCTTCTAGGAAGAGAAGCTAGCTCAGCAAACTACTGACAATTTTATCTTTCTTTTCTTTTTTGTTACTTTTGTATGTTTTTATTAAATAAACCTCAACTCCGCAACAGAGGTTAATAATTTTGCAAGCATTACGACCGAATGATCAAATGTAAATATGTAATTATTGTGTAATGATATGTAGGAGTAGCATTATTGAGGTGGCATGTACATATTGCGTTTGGTTGCTTTCCTTTTTAGCCACGTTTTCAAATAATTAAAAAATGATGAAAAGGATCGAAGAAATTTGAGATAAATGTTAAGGAGTTTTAGATAATATATTTGGTTGGATATTGTAAATTTAGATATTTTGTTGTCGAAATAGGGACAATAAACTAAAACGACTTCTAACATGTTGGTTACTAGACCGGGATATCAAAACACCACTCTCAACCCATGGTCGATCGAGACTCGAGAGTGAACAAAAAATTCAAAACATTTTTTGTGTTTAACATATATATTGGCAAAAAAAAAGCATTATAATTAGAAGTAAAAGTCTGATGATACGGAATTACGGACAAAACTTATTTGAAGTTAGCCAGTTTGCGGGGAGCTCCAAGTCCAAATCGGATAAGTAAAAAAAAATTAGTAGTTGCTGAACTTATGAATTAACAAAATAAAAGCTATATACGTCCAAAAGCTTTATGCGAAGAGTTAAAATTGAACTTGATTTGATCAATGAAGAATAAAGTCTTGTAGACAGCAAAGTATCACCGAGGTGCAAAGCATGAGGCATCGATAACCTCACTAGTTGTTTATATTGTATCAAGGCATGGATCCTGTTTTAAATATTACTATGAATCCATGCCTTAAAGGGTAAAAGAAGTTAATTGCCGAATGCCGATTAATTGATTTAAAGTAAACGTTTGCTTTCTTTAGATCAATGTCTTAAGACATATAATCTAATACTACTAGTTAGTATGTTGTAAGTGTGTCACCATCGAAATTCAACCCCACTTAATTCACATCGTTAGAAAAAGAAAAAACAATAAGCTTTATATACTACTTCTC
Organism: Sisymbrium altissimum; assembly: GCA_900406495.1. Classification (NCBI taxonomy): domain Eukaryota; kingdom Viridiplantae; phylum Streptophyta; class Magnoliopsida; order Brassicales; family Brassicaceae; genus Sisymbrium; species Sisymbrium altissimum. Next base: position 17,411 of record OVBI01001039.1, on the reverse strand, counting down.
AAAGTTTACTTAGTACGTAATATCTAATCTCTTCTCGGTTGACAAAAAAAATATAGTTATAATATTTATAACATTTCCTTCAACTTCCATCCATGTATCAGAAACTAAGTTTTTTATGTTAAATATTTTATATTGAAATTGCATGGGAATATAGTTAAAAAAATCAAGGAACGCTACATATCTGGCTTTTGCTTCACTTAAGTATTGAGATCTATTCGTTTTTTGCTTCTTTCCATTAGATTTAAACACATAGCACAATGTGAGACAAAACAAAATAATTGAGAATCCTAAGAGACGGATGTTGGAAGGTCCACTCGCCCAAATAAACTATAGAATTGTAAGTTAATAAGAGTCTAATATTTAATTAACTACGAGTATTAAATTTGATAGTTGGTTTAGGTAAATATAAGACCATACCTTTTGTCTTATTCACGAATTAAAAATAAACCTTCTCTTTAGGCCCTCTCAAATGCGAATATTTTATGCAAACAAAAACAAATTAATTTCTTCATTACGAGAGGATAAACTGAAATATATAGGTCTACGTAGTAAACCTACTTTAATAGTTAACGATTCTGCAATTCTTAATAATATTCTGTAATGTGACAAATGTTTATGCAATATGAAATAAGCATGTCTATTATCGAATAGAATGCGCATATCTAATCCCATATTCGTAGTCTTGTAGAAGTGTGAATGTGGGTTTATTTGCAAGTAAGTTTTACTAGGATTTTCTATTTGGAATTTAAAAAGTAGGTTTTGTTAAATCGACATATGTAATAACTAATTATAATTTGCGTAAGTTAACGACTCGAAACTTCTATAATAATAAGCAAACTTACGTATACGTATCGAGTTGGTAAATGGTGCCTGGTTTTCTGCCGCCTGTCTCCAACTCTGCCCAACCACTTGGTTGATATAGGTCAATATAAATCTACGTCTTTTTTTAGACACATAACTTTTTCTTGTTAAACTTAAGAGACTGTGACACTATTTGTGAAAAAAGAGAGCTCGTTTGGGTCAAATTGCACAGTAGATTTTTTTATGTGTATATTGCGCCGCGGATTTAAGGTCAATTATATAGGGAGCTTATCTGTTAAAGTAGCCATGTACAGTTGATAGGTAAATCTTGCGCTCGTTAATCTATCCCCAAATTATGTTAATCAACTCACTGTTTGTAAACGAATTATATATAAAAAGAATCTTAGAAGAAAGACTTTGCTTATAAGAATTCAAGAGTTCAGTTTTTCGATGCAAAAGCCATATTTTGTTCAGTCGAGCATTTATCCTAACAATCCCGTAAATCAAAGAAAACTTGTGATTCATATCTCAAAACGAGATATGAGACTAATTTGAATTACTGTATTTTTCTGTTGTACTCAAAATTTATGTTTTGTTTCTTTATAAACACGGAAACAGAGTTATACCGATTATCCATGCCATCCAAAGTTCAACCAATCATTCTTCAATTAAATGAAAAATTCATTAGCCGATATTTTTTTTTTCAGTGGAGTTCAGTTGCAATGGATATTCGTATGGTGTAGTCAATACAAAAATATGGTGATATATGACGATTTTAATTCCTTTTTACAGTTTATAAATAAATCCATGATTTGTTGTCAAAATTTATAAAATACTTTGACTCCAATAACTTAGAAGTTCCATACCTACTTTATTATGGGTCAATGTCAAGATATGAGATCAAAATCGAGACGGAACATATAAAAGTTGGATGCTTGTGCGCTTACATTTGGACTTCTCTTACCTACTAAATCAAGGCCAGAGGAAATGTAATTCGATACAGTCGAATAAGACGGCCGTCACGGCCCCATGATTCATGGTAAGTATGTTATACGTCATGAAAAGAAAAAAAAAAACAAAAAATGTAACCATTAATATTTCAAACCATAGAAAAAGTTAAAATTAATACTATCTAATAGAATTCTAAACTAATATACGGCATGAAAGCTGGAATAGCTCAGTTGGTTAGAGCGTGTGGCTGTTAACCACAAGGTCGGAGGTTCGACCCCTCCTTCTAGCGGTTTTTGTTTTGCAATATCTTCCTTACTCTATCTGCTAGAGAGAAAATTCGTTATTCACCCCAAGATACAAAGCAACACCATCCATCCACCTTTGTAAATGAAATCATAACTTGAGAATTTTTTATCTGATACCTGAAGCTTGGTTAGTTACGACTTACGTTTGTGTTCATACTTTTGTCCTTTAGAAGTGTTTAAAACTTGCAACACAACAACATATGAAAAGCTCGGAAGAAGAAGTGTCTAAGACTCTATTTATTATACAATCTGCATAACATTTATTACTTCATTACACATTTAAACATTGACACCACTTCAACACAACCAACCCAAAACACACACACTATGCAAACTCTTCTCTATACGATCATATAAAACATCTCATCATTCCAAGTTTACCACCAATCGATTTTATCCAAACTTTTACATCTTCCTCTGAAGAGTAATCAAATCAAGAGCAGATCCAAATTTCGCATTCAAAGCTTGAGCACACCAACCATGTCCATCGTCAACCGTTGGCATCCGCACTTCAATCACAGGAACCACAGGACTTTTCGAGCCTGGCATCAACACAGCTGCAAAAACCCGCAAGGCATTTGACGCATCAATGTCCATACAGACATTGATCTCTGGAACTCCTTTAGGCGACGGCGGGATCCCAATGATCTTGAAATAACCAAGAAGATGATTCTCTTCAACAGTTTCCCCTTCTCCTTCATATACAACGATCAAAGCTTCCTTTTGGTTATCATGAACTGTAGTAAAGAAGAAGTCTTTACGCGCAGGAACCATCGTGTTACGTGGAATCACGGGTATAAACTTGTTTCCGTTAGCTCTTACTCCAACCGCAAGTGCCGTGGCTTGTATAGTCAAGAGATCTAAGCTACCAAACGGATCGTGAATCCCTGAAGTCACAGCACCTTCTAAAGCGGCTCCTCTAACTGCAGCTTCTAAAGGATTCAAGTCTTTGTAAATCTCGTCTTTCTTGCATACGTTCTTGAGAATGGCTCTTACTTTAGGAATGTAAGAACACCCTCCAACCATTATCACATCGTCGATATCATCAACCTCGACTTTCGCATCTCGCATACACTGCACAACAAGCCTCTCACATTCCTCAAACACCTTCTGGTTCACTTCCTCAAACTCCATCCTATCAAGAACCTTGGAAACCATGTCACCGTTCCCCAAATCCACTTCGATTTGGACATTGTCTTGTTTCGACAGCCTGTGTATTGCGTCCTGCGTCGCTACACGGAGCAACCCTGAAGCTTCCTTGTTTGGTGGAGCGATATGGCGGATGGTGTTCTGCAAAATGTCTTCTCCTCCAACGGCGCTTCCCGCCAAGGCTTTAATCTGTGAAACACCACCAGCAGTTGCAGTAACCGCAACATCGCAGTAACCAGCACCCATGTTGAATATAACCGCAAGCCTCTCGCTTCCGCTTCCCATGTTATCATGACTAGTCATCTGCTGCTGTTGCGCATAAAGCAACGCTATTGCTGTTGGTTCCGGCATTAGACGAAGAACATGAAGTCCAGCCATAGCGCAAGCTCTTTCAATCCTTGTGAGCTGGAACCTAGAGAAAGAAACAGGAACCGTGAGCACGACGTTCCTCACAGCACGTTTCAACTGATTCTCAGCCATCAGACGTAACTCCACAAGGAAAATCGCTAAAACTTCCTCAGGAGTCGTTGATCTCCAAGCGTTGTTCACCAACGCAGCGATGAACGGCCTGACTCCAATATCTAGAGTCTGAACCAGAAAGGGAAGGTTTTTGCTAGCGTGAACCACGGGATCAGTGTCAACACGGCCGATGAGGCGTTTCATGTTGAAGACAGCGGCTCCGGTAAGCATTTCTTGCTCGTGTGCGAGCTGGTTGCTCACACCACCTGCAGGGACTTCGTCTTTGAAAGTGACGAACGATTTGATAAGCTTCTGGTTTCTTGTGTTCCTCAAGATGTGAACTTGAGAGCCGTTCCAAACAGCTATACTGCATTGAGAAGTACCAATGTCGATACCAACAGCGACTTCAGGTAATGAAGGAGATGATGAGGATTTCTCTTCTCCTGTGTTCTCGCTGTCTGATGCTACTGTGTATGCTTGTTCTTCCATCTTTCCTGCAATTGTTCACTTAAAAACAAGATGCATCAACAGTTCAAAACAATCAATAATTCTCCTTTTGAATTAGTGATATATATAAGGCAATAATTACCACTAAAATTGATTTCATTTCAATACTCAAAGAACTAACTAAGAGCTAATTCAGACACAAACTGAAACTAATTTTCTAAGTGTCTGTTGGATTCTCACTCAAAGAACATGACAAAAGAAAGTGTACTGTATTTCGATATTAACAAAGAAAGTTGAACTAATCTAATACCAAATGGGGAATACATAGCTTACAAACCTAGTGAAGAAGAAGAAAAACTAAAATCAAACTAATCGAAGAAGAAGACTCAGAAAGAACAAACCTGATCAAAGGTGAGAGCTTTCACAAAAGGGTTTGTGGATATGTGGCTTAATTAGAAGACTAGGGTTCGTGGGACGAGATGGGGAAAGAGAGAGAGAGAGATAAACGAAGAAGTAGAGAGGAGTTTAGAAGGTGCGAGAGAGAAGAAGTTAGTAAAGATAACTTCTAGAGCTTCCTAGAGAAATTCGGCGCTTCTTACAAAAGAGGAGGGAGTTTTTTTGGTTTTCTTTTCTGCCGTTTCTCGCGATATTAATTTGCCGACAAAGAATTAAAGAAATATATATCGACTTTATTTGTTAATGGGCCTCGTTGGGTAATATATATGGGTCGGGTTATGAATTCAAAGTGAGCCTATAGTAGATCATTGGCCCAACTTACGGAGCATGAATACATGATGTTTGTTTTCGTCAGCTATTTTATTCTTTAAAAATTATGTTAGAATGAAATCAGTAATCAATCAATATCGTGTATTGATTCCTTAGTAATAATTAGAGATATGATTATTTTCCTTTCTTTGCAAGAATCCAAATGAAGGGAGAATAATGATTTGGACAGAAATAGCTATTGTCATTCTTCTCTGGCTCCAATAGTTTGTTTGAATAATTGTATGATAATTTATCATAAGAATTATTATAACAGATGAGATTAACAGTATCACATTCGAATCTTCCACCATAGAAGATGAGGTTGCATAAAACGTCCAACCAATAACCCAACACATTGGTGACATCTCTTGATGGGAAGTGATGTTTGGGATAGGTCCACAGAAAAAGAAAGGCAACAAAAAATATCAATTATTCAGTAGAATATTTAAACAGTAAATTCAAATATAAAATCAAACATAATCATGAGCAATGTCATTTTCCTTAAGTGTGAAATTCACGAGATCTTATGTGGTTTTGGGAAGTTGCTGTTGAAAGTAGGATGATGAGGGATAGACAAAACTTATCTTTTCCTTGGTGTTGGATTTGTGGTTGGTTGTTCTCACGTAAAAGTAACAATCGAATGATATCCTATCAAACGCGTAGTAGACTGCAATGAAAATATATTTGTCTCTATAGCACACGTGTTTTGTGTGTAGAGAAACTTGCGGTAGTGACATTATTTGAATGTCTTACATAAAAGGCGATGATATTAAGAAACAGCTAAAAGCCCTAGGTCCAATGCCATTCCGAACCTTTACAAAGAAATGAAAAGTTTGGTCCACTGAATTTAATCCCGACGGGAAGACTGGTCCACTGAATTTAATTCCGACGGGAAGACATAAAAGACTGGGCTCAAACTTGACAGGATCCTAATTTACAAAAACAACAACAAAAACTGGTATATGTATGTATGAAATGGGAATTGATAGAGCTCAATATACGGAATGGAGAGATAGGAAGATTTGGTTATATTGAGTGGTAGGTAGACTCAGGCGCGGTTAGATAAAACTGTACAAACGAGTTTCTTACGAGAAAATAGTTCAATTTTTTTGTACCACATCAAAATGTCTTCACCTAAGCATAGACGACAAATTTTTGTTGGTTGCCGTGTTGAAACTCAAGTAAGCTTTAGGACATTTGATTGTCGAAAACAATTTACAGTAATTAGTTAATTACTACTATTCATCTTTGAGTTTTATTTACTCTGAATTAATTTTCTAATCTTCTGTAGTTATTCTTAAGAACCAAAACGCCACCAAGGATAGAGACATGATTGATTTTCATCTTCATGAAAAGATCGAAATTTCCTATAGCTCTTGATATACAAGCAAGGTTTTGGAACTCGTAGATTAAGATATATTGCTAATCAAGATGGAATACAAAAAAAAAGCTAGCAAGATAGAATATGAGTTGATTAACATCGAAGCAAATTATAATGTAATTATGGATTTTAAAAGAAAATGTGTGTATATTCAGATAAAACAGACGAAAAGGATTTGAACCATGAGTCAGCAGTCAGTATCCATGATTAAAAAAATTAGATAAATTATTAAAAAAATATGGCCGAAAAAATTGAGAGTAAATAAGAAACGACCCAGCTTCCTATAAATACCCTCCAACCTCTCTATTTATTCTCGCCTCTTCTTCTTTGCTTGCTATTTCCTCCACTTTCTCAAATATTAAAACCAGTATTTTTGCTTACTTATTTTCTTGCAATGGATTTCTCTCCGATCAACTGCCTCATTTTCGGTAAAACTTAAAATGCATTTACTAATTTAATTTGTATCGATTGCTTCTTATTCTCGTTTTGGTTTTTCCTCACTTTTGGTGTTATTTGTAATTTTGTGATCAGATTTGGATGACACATTATACCCTCTGAAAACCGGAATAGCGCCAGCTGTCAAGAAAAATATCGACGGTAACTAAACTGAAAAAAAAAAAACAAGTCTTGATACTATTTTCTAGTTGTCATAAACATTCGATTAATATTATTTCCTCGACAGATTTTCTAGTGGAGAAATTTGGATACCATGAAAGTAAAGCTTCAAGTCTAAGAGTTGAACTCTTCAAGACTTATGGAAGTACTCTCGCTGGCCTCAGGGTATTTTCACTTCTTCCGAATTCCATATATATTTTTAAAAAACATTATTTCACTTCTTCTTAGTTCATTGTTTCTTTAATTTAATGGTCTTTATATTCTTATAAATTTTGTAGGCGTTAGGTCACGATGTTCATCCTGATGAATATCACAGGTAAAAAGAAAATCATCAACCAGCACGTATACGTCATCATTTTTTTTTTTCCAAATAAAAAGAATTTTGTTCTTAAAGCTTTTGTGTTGTTGCATTTCTTGAAAATGAAAATTTTTGGTTGCAGTTTCGTGCACGGAAGGTTGCCGTACGGTTCGATCCAACCTAACAGCAAACTACGAAACCTTCTGAAAAAAATCAAACAGAGAAAAATCGTAAGTTTTATTTATCTTTGTTTTTTATGGAGCATGGAATTTTTATTTATTTAATTTGTACTAAATTGAATAAATGATCATTTTTTTTTCTTCTTCTTGGGTCATCAGATATTTACGAATTCGGACAGGAAGCATGCGATGAAGGTTTTGGAGATTTTAGGTTTAGAAGATTGTTTCGAACAGATGATCTGTTTCGAGACAATGAACCCGAATTTATTCGGATCAACAACCCGACCCGATGAGCATCCTGTTGTTCTCAAGCCTTCGTTGACCGCAATGGATATTTGCATTCGTGTCGCTAACGTTGACCCTCGCCGGACGGTAATGTTCTTATATTATTATTTTTTTGGTGCTAAAATTATACTACTATGTTTTTATTTTCCTTATTAAATCTTGATAATTTGCTCTACCTCTACACGTATCCGTTATCAGTTAATGTATTTACTAAAGCTGTTTATTCACATTTTCTTGTTCCAAAATAGATATTTTTGGATGATAATATCCACAATATTACCGCGGGTAAATCTGTCGGGCTTCGGACAATCCTGGTAAAACATTTTATTCCATCTATCCACAATCTATTCATTTCACTTTTATCTTCCGACATGTGAAATTAATTTTTTTATTTATTTCTACATTGGTGAAAAAAAAGGTGGGGAGATCAGAAAAGACGAAAGATGCGGATTATGCTGTGGACAGTGTAACTGAGATAGCTACGGCAGTTCCGGAGATTTGGGCGACGGCTACGACCGGGTTTGATGTCGGCGGTGAGAGGATCAGACGAAGCAAGAGTGAGCTGGAAGGAATGGCTTCAATCACAGCCGTCGGTGCGTGAAGTATCGAGTCGGCGAAGCGTGGCCGTTGGATATTTTAACGTTTAGTGGTTTGGATTGCACAGATGGCGTAAAATGACGATAATGCATGTGAATAAAATAATAGTGGTGGTGGAGAATATTAATATTCATCCCGTCTGGACACCAAATGTGAATACGCAATGAAAAATATTAATGTATGATGACAGTGATTTCAATAAGATGTGTACATTTTGTTTTTTTTCTATATCAAACGTGTGTGTTGAAATAACTTTCGAAGAAATCTAAAGATCAATCGTTTTCAAAATTTTGTTAATAACCTGGTATTAAATGGAAGATAATCTTAATTTACTTCTAAAAAAACATATAATAATTTTATTTGATCAAGAATATATATAGAGATATTTTTATTTTTATACATGTTGGAATCAGAATGTTGATTAATGTTTATTCTAGAAAATTTAATTTCGTGCCTTGTCGGATTATTTCTCCACCGTCCGTTTTATTACATTTTCCCTACTTCACAAATGGGCTAAACGAGGCGCATATATAACGGAATAGAACGCCCAATTTTCTCCACCGTCCGTTTTGCTTTTCATTCAGGATCATCTTTTTTACTATGTAAGACCGAAGATAATTCTTGGCTGGCTCCAATTAATTGGTTCCATTAAATAAATATATGATAATTATTAAATGAATATACCGTATTCGAATCATTTTTTACGATAGAACATGAAGTCGTGAATATTGTCCAACCAATAGCTCAACACATTGGTGACATCTTTTGATGGGAACTGGGAAGTGATGTTTGGGAGAGAGGTCCACATGAAACATATTCTATAATTTTATCAATCAATGGCTTTTATTAATTTTTTGTTGGGTCACTAGCTATTTGTAATTCTAATCAAGTACATGATTGATGTCCTATCTTTAATCATCTAGAATTAGCATGTGCAACGCGTAAAAAAAACTAACCAAAAGGTTAAAAAAAACATGTAGGGTAATCGAATTATCGTATCAACGCGTACTATACCACTACGATGACACATTTTTCTCTGTAAAACACGTGACATCTTATTTGAACTTCAGAAAAGGTGATGTCAAGTTAAAAGCTAAAAGTTTGTACCCTATGGTTGACATAATGACATTTCATATGAAACTTCATTGAATATTTAACCATAAGTCTATAACGACCGTGTAGAGCAGTACTAACAAGTCTTTCAAAAGAAATTTTGATCGGAATTAATGATGTTAATGTAATAATGTTTTGTTCTTTCTCTAATATCATAAAGAAAATGGATAAGAAGAATTGTATTCATATGAGACGACAAGTATTTTTGGTTGGCGAGTTACATAAGAATTAGGACACTTGGTCGTCTAAAACACACCGCATCATACAGTAATCAAGTCAAATATTACAATTCATGCTCGTTTTTGTTTACTCATGACTTAGATTTTTGACCTTTTGTAATCAAACATTCAAACTAAATTGTTCTTTAGAAGAACCAAAATGCCATCAAGTAGTAAGCATATTTTGTTGGATCATCATAACTTTTTTTTTTAAAGCAATTCACTGCCAATTTCTCCGGTGTCCGTTTAATTTCTCAAGCTCACAAATGGGCTAAACAAGGCCCATATATGAAGAGGCCCAAATTGAAAAAAGTTCGTTTCCTCGTATAATCCTCGGACCTCCTCGACGAAATCAAACCCCACAAAGAAAGGAGCCACCATGATTTCACCGTCCGCACCGGCACCGGAAACTGTGACAACCATAGCAACAGAAGCCGAGCGGACACAGATATCGATGGAAATGGACGATGAAGAGGAAGAGAAGTTACGCCGTCAGAAGAAGCTTGAAGAAGCTCTGGAAGCCAAATCTCTTCGCCGCATTATCAGTGCTTACCTCAAGTATCTTCTTCTCCCGTTGTTTCTTCTGTTTACTAATCATTTTTAGATTCTTATATAAATATTATTTTCGTATCTGATTGATTAGAACTTGGAATCACACAGTTCTTGGTAGTTCCGGGGAACTTGATTTTGATCGGATGTTCATGCCTATGACTGTGAATTTGTGTGATTCTGTTTCTATGATCAGAGGTTCATGCAGATGACTAGGAATTTGTGTACTTTCGGTTTTTAGGATCATTTTGTTTATTTATTTATAATGTAAAACTTCACTATGCTCAGTTGCTCACGTTCATTGCTTCTGATTTCTTACTTTTTTTTGTTATGAGTCAAATATTAGACCTAACTTGGCGGGAATTCAGTTTTCTTGTTATATGCTATGTTAGTGGGGTTATCCTTGGTTGAATTTTGTGTTTTTGTACAGTTAGTTCTTTCGTTCGTTTATTTATGGATATAATTATGCTTGGGAATTTCCCACAGTTATCCTGAGGCTTCGGAAGAGGATCTGAAGAAATGGGAAAGATCATATCGGAAGCTGTCTCCTGCGCACAAGGTAAATTTTGTTGTGTTCAGAGGAAAATTAAAGTTCTCTTTCGGCAGTTTGTGTTATTTGTTGCGTAAGCCTATCGATATTATGTTATTGTTGTACTGTTAGAGCATATCTTAGAGTTCGAATTGCTTATATTATTAGACAGTCATGGATAGTTTTGTTAAGAGATATGATATCAAGTCAAGTTGATTTTTCGTCGAATCTTCTTTTTGTTGTTTATAGTTACAATATAACTAACTATCTTCAGCGGTTCCTTTTTTTTTTTTCCCCTTGTCCAGGCATTGGTACCCCATTACGCTTTGAAGTTTCACAGATTAAGAAGGTGAAATCTGTACTCACTATTTAAGTGTCTAGATACGTGTCACAAGCTTGCTTGGATGGCATTTATTGGAAATATAATTGTTTCCATTATGTTGCTTCAAGTTTCGGAATATGATTAGTTGCTTCTTCTTTTCTACTTTGGATTATGGAAGAATCATGATGCTCTTAAACGTATTCAATAACTTTTTAGTAAAAACTGAAAATTTCATTACCATAATGGTATCCCCTGGGGAAATTGAGGTTAGGGACCGTCTCAATGTGTAACAAGCAAGGTTTCTGGTGTTGCCATCAATGCATTTTCATCCTATCATATATGTGACCTCTCTGGGATGTTTTCGAAAAATGGTTTGCATGTATACAATATGATAACATATTTTAGAACGAATGTGTGAGTTGTCAATTCTTATAATTTCTGGTTCTTATGTTGGCAAGCTAAAGTCAATTTTATGCCATATTGAACTTGAGATATTTATAGCGCTTTGTAATTGTCCCAGATGTTCTAAGTATAGTCTGATTTAAAATACCGGTGAGTTATTTGACTTTGTTGTTGCAGGTGTATATCGACAAATTCATATTTCATATTTAATATGCTTCAGGTTAGTTGAAGACATTTCTTCTAATAATTCCCTTGGCGTTTTAGTTGATTCATGCTACTTATTGTATTTGGTTTTGTGATTCGCAAATTTAATGTTGAAATGCTGGAAATCCTAAGCAATTCATGTTATGTACTCATAATTACTTGGCAGGCTTTTGAGCCCCCTATAGACTTGAGTCAGGATCTTGATGGTTGTGAAGACTCAAATCTTGAGTGTGCTCCAAATGAGAAATACATACTAGATGAAAGGCACGACTCTTCTTGTCAGCCTGCCTTTACCAATAATTGTACAAATCAGGAAGAAAGTAACAGCATGCCCGACTCAGTAAGAGAAAATTTTTATATAGAGGTCAGATCAAGACATTGAAACTATATCCTTTTCACTTATATCTTTAATTCTATTGTGTAAATGCAGGAGCTTCAGAGGAAGAATGCTAATGATCATCCCCCCAAGAATCACTCTGAAGACACAAAATTCGATGATAAGAGATGTGATTGTGATGGAGGCCATTTAAATCACGACCATGGCAGTGTAATGTCAACTCATATACTTTAAAACCTCAGTTCCTTCCAGAAACAGAGTTGAACATCCTTAGCAGTGTGTGCATTTCTTTAATTATTGTATCAGTTATATAAGATCTTTAGGCTGTTGAGCATCTATAGTAGATCATATGAATAGTTCATGGAATTCTAGATCATATTAATATTACCTAGTATTCTATCTTCGGAGCGTTCTATGTCAAGCTTATGTTTGTTTTCTTAGTGGAATATATTTCTGCCTAATCTTCTTGTTACTAAACTTATCATACCAATTCATGCGATTTTTCTAATTCTAATGTTGCTTCCTTTATTTTTCATAGGCATCATTATCATCTCATGATTGGCTGGACCCATCGTTACAGACACATGTTCCTCTGGTTGATGTAGATAAGGTATGATGTTGTTGTATAGTATGGCTGATGAAATCCATTTTCTTCTTCCTAGGTAGTCATAACTGTGTCAGAGCTCTCGTAGTGTTCAGAGATAAAGATAGTAAGGTCAACTGTCAGTATATATTTTCAAGCTCGGATCCATTAGGCAGTTTGTACAATTCTAGGAGTCGACCACCTCATGAATTTTATTGAATCCTGTTGAGCTTAAGTACACCTTACAGCTATGCATATGCACATGATAGAGGTGACAGGCACACCCGTTGAATTGCATATGTTTGTTGTTGTATGTTTCGCTCACCAATCGCATATGTTGAAATGTACATGGTTTTGTTGTATTCTAACACAGGTTCGCTGTATAATAAGGAATATAGTTCGAGACTGGGCAGCAGAGGTAACCGTATTTCTTTCTGTCATTTTATTCTTACTAAGATTTACTCAGATTCTATCATCATAGCATATCACAAATTGAGTTGTTAGTTGTATATTACTTTTTACTTATAGGGTCAGAAAGAACGAGACCAATGCTACAAGCCTATACTTGATGAGCTTGATTCTTTGTTTCCTGATCGTCAGAAGGAGAGGTATGTCGTGCTACTGTTATTTTTGACTTTAGAGTCACTGACCTCTCCTTGATGCATTCTGAGTTTGTGGAAAGTCTTTTTTTCCTTACTACCATGCAATTTCCAAATTTGGTACGAAGTCCTGCATAGAGACAAATTAGCAATTTTTTAGTTCCTTATTTGTCTATTGAGAACTAACAAGCGAGATAGACAAGACAACTAGTATTTGGTTGAGGATTTTTGTACCTTCTACATTCACGCTGCTTACAGAGTTAATTATATGATTTGCAGCACCCCTCCTGCCTGTTTAGTCCCAGGTGCTGGACTAGGACGTCTGGCCCTTGAAATTTCTTGTCTAGGTATGCCATGGAGAAATAAACGTTCTGGTTAGCTTCGATGATGATAAAGAATATTACAACTCTTGTGCGTTGGAACAGGTTTTATTAGCCAAGGAAATGAGTTTTCATACTACATGATGATATGCTCAAGTTTTATTCTGAATTAGTAAGAGTTTCTTACTTTCCTGAATATGTTTATCTTTTTTATCTTCCTTGTAATTTGTTTGTCCGTCTGTCCACTTCTCAAAGAGTGTTTCCTGTCCCTCTTCTAGGTGAGATATTTGGTTGTTTCAGAAAATAGACATCAATTCAAAATATCCAAAACAATATTTGTCCCTTGAACATTTTTCATAACAGCCAACCTCTAAATTGTCAATTCTCAGTGTTTTTCTCGATTGCTTTTGGAGAGTCCATGATGTAGTTTCTTCTCTGGTGTATCGCTAAATTTAGTTAAGGTAGTTTCTTGCTTTTGGTCCAGTTTTGAGTTTTGCTCAACTTGATTTTTTCATCAGTGCACAAGCGCCCTGTGAGTGGACAATATATCCCTGGATACACAGCAATTGTAATTCGCTCTCAGACAATGATCAACTACGCCCTATTTCTATTCCTGATATTCATCCTGCAAGGTATTCTTTATCGAACTCAATTGAAAGTATATAACTCGGCATAGAAATGTCTATATGGTTAGTTCAAGGTATTATGTATCTATTTTCCTGGTAAGACATAAGGGAACTGAATTAAAAGTGATCAAGCAACTTGCATTGGTGATTTCATGTAACCACAATCATTGTGTCACTTTACTGAAAATGTTTTGTGTAAACATTTTCTGGAGCAGTGCAGGAATAACGGAAGGTTTCTCTATGTGTGGTGGTGATTTTGTTGAAGTATACAGTGAATCATGTCATGCAGGTAAGAATTCGTGATAACGTGCTTTTGTCTAGGCCAAGATGCTTTATGTTTCATACCAAATACAGCATTCATTTGTCTAAAAGTAACCGGTTACACTGAATTGCAGGAATGTGGGATGCAGTTGTTACTTGCTTTTTCATCGACACTGCTCATAACATCATCGAGTACATCGAAACCATATCCAAGATCTTAAAGGATGGAGGAGTAATTTTCCGTGTCACACTCTTTCTATCCCCTTTGATCTTTTAATGCTCCTGACTGTCTAAATTAATTTTCCATCAGGTTTGGATAAATTTAGGACCTCTGCTGTATCACTTTGCGGACACATACGGCCACGAAAATGTAAGCATTGGACTTGCCGCACATTCTCGCTATATAACTCGTATATCACAATATACTTCTTGTCTGTCCTTAGGAGATGTCAATCGAGCTAAGTTTGGAGGATGTAAAGAGAGTTGCTTCACATTATGGGTTCGAGATCGAGGTAACCTATAACAATGGCATTCTCCTGTAGAAAATAAAACGTCCCATGTTCTTCTACACTCAGTTCTTGTCCTACAATTTGCAGAAAGAAAGAACCATTGAAACAACGTACACTACAAATTCCAAGTCTATGATGCAGGTCAGATGTTTCATGTCATTATATCTAATCTCTAAGCTCAATTTCGTTTATCTGTTTCTAATTTTTGGGTTTTTGATTTCGGATCTGAAGGTGTGTTTATTTGTTTTGCAGAACCGATACTATGCTGCCTTCTGGACAATGAGGAAGAAAAGTGCAGTGACAACTTAACCAAATTATCCCTAAAACTATATTCATTCTGATATTTTTGGTTGCTTCTTGATTTTCTTTTTGGATGAATTAACGGTCCAATATTTGTTTTGTTGTTATAAACTACTGTAATATGTTCTCAGTTGATGAATAAAAAAACCTTGTACTCAATTTCTTCGTTATATCTCTACCTCTAACATGATTTGGAGATTCAGATCCGGCAATGGCAGGGACTTGCAGAACAGAATCGAGTGAAGGGATTAGTTCTTGTAAAGGCTTAGTACTTGTGAATGTTTTGTTTCTGAAGTACTCACCATTACTGGTTTTCTCTCTCTCGAATTTTGATCTCTCGTGTGTAAGAAAACAGAGCAAATAAATGTAGAAGACGCATAATTTTACGAACTCAGGTTTTGATGCAGAACGAAAACAAAAGCAAATAAAATGTAAAAGCAAATGTAAATTCATCTCGCCGGGAAGACGTTACAAAATCTCAACTCATATCTTTTATACAAATATTCCATCACACTATTGATACAATGATTTACGACAAGCTATTGAATACAGCAGAGACACTCTTTTGTTCAAACTATGACTTCACATCACTAATTTCATTGTCTTTGTAGATTCTCTGGTGAAGCCCTGACCGCATATTTGATGAGATTTTCGAGGTTTGTAAAGAATCATATCGATGGCAGACGCAGCTTTACTTTCTTGGTCACTGATCCTCTGCCTCCAAAGTTGGAGAAGGGCTAATGCAGCATTGCAAATCTTGCAGTCTTTGTGCTTTGCGAGTCCCTCAAGCCTTGCCATAATCCTTCTTGGTTCTTTAGGTTTTGGAGTAACATTGAGCTTCAAGAGTAATGAGAGAGCATCGAGACGCATCTGTTTTGCCCGAGAGAATTCCCTTAGCATTGGCCACGTCAGCGGCTTTCTTTGCTGCTTCGAACAACTCGACCATCTCCTCTGTTTTAGTCTTCGAGGCCGGAGATTTAGGGTTTGGAGAAGCAACATGTCTCTTAGGAGGAGGAAGAATCAAGGTTTTGGTCGTAACCTGACCAACTTTGTCTTTGATGGTTCGCCTCGATTGCTGAGGAAGGGCCGTGGTACTAACAGAGGAAATCTTTACATCATCTTTAACTGTGCCAAGTGACTGCTGCTTCGTCGTAACAGACTTGGAAGCATCCGTCTTTGTCTCAATATTTACCACGACAGCTTCACAAGTCAGAGATTTCTGATCTTGTTTCTTGTTCGAAACCGAATTTGCCTCTTTCTTGGTCAAAGACCCCTGATCACCTTTCCTCTTCAACTCCGAAAAGCCTCTACTTTCATTTTTCCTCGACTTCTTGATCAGACGAACTGTATTAAGAGATGATTTGTCTTTTCCTTGCGCGTAGAGCGTCCTTAACCAGGAATTAAACAAGGATTGAGATTCTTCTCGGATCCTAGGGTTTCTATGTCTTCTCAAAGTCTTCAATTTGAAAATCGACTTAGAGAACTGGAGACTATCCTTGACGGAGAGAGACACAGACTTCAATTGATTCAACGCAGCGATGCATCGATCGACTCCCCCTGGGCTTCGCGTATGATAAGTGCTCTTGATAGCAGCAGAGATCAAGTCCTTCATCTTTTCTTTGCTTTCGTTTGTTGATTCTCAGAGATTGCAATGTGGAAAGAGAGCGTACAAAGGAAACAAAACTCAGGTGGTTTAGGGTTACAGTATGTGTTTTGATGATTGATAATCAAGAAGAAAAATATGGAAAGAATGAGAGTCGTTATCAGATATAGTGGAGTGAGGCACGAAAAAAGGAAATAATCGTAATTGCTTAGAACCCAAGAAATATCTCAATTTCCTTTTTTTTTTATTGTCACCGCGTGACTCAATTCAATTCTGTGTTTTCAGTTAGTAAGGGCAGTTTTGTCAAAAAAGAATCCTAATGTCTAGTAATCAAATTTGGACTGTAAAAGATTAGTTAATCCCACATAAAATCCAACACAAATTAAAAGAAAATTGTTATCTTGTTTTGGGTTTTATTTAGGTTACGACTTTTGTGAAATTATTCCAATTAAAACGCAACATTTTCTTGAAAACAAGATCCTTAATTTGAGAGTTTCTTTTTGATTCTTCGTCCCTCTCGATGCCAAAAGATCTTGTTGCTTTCAGAACTTAAGAAAAATTCGGTGAAGATAGTGGAAGGAGATGGAACTAGGGCTGGGTATTCGGATATTCGGGTCGGTTCCGGATCCGAAAAGTTCGGTTCTGGATCTTTGGGTTCTATAAATTTAGGATCCAATGGGTATTTATAAAATTTCGGTTCGGTT
>OVBI01001038.1:0-43986 GCA_900406495.1 Sisymbrium altissimum | reverse complement strand
TATTGATTACATCTTATATTTTATAGTTTTATTGAATTATTTTTATTAATTTTATTAAACTAATATAAAAAAATTCTTTTAAATATTGATATGTATATATATTTTATATATTCTTCATATTTTTCATTAAGTTTAGATTTATTTTCTATTAATTCTTTTATCTTTATGTTTTTATGATTTTAAATAGTTAATTATAAATTAAACAAAAATTATAAATATATATTAATATGTGTCTTCTAAATGTGTTGCCACTTGTCACTCACATGGAGAAAGCCCTTCCTCTTTTATATATAAAGATTTTTCCATATTAGTATTTTACGTATTTTTACAATATTATTTGGGAGGTCAATTTTAAAAAATGCTTGAAAAAAATTATTATTTACGAAACTTGCCACTGGATCAATGAATTAAATCTGTTTGGATATATGTATAAATTGGGTAAAAGTGGCCGAGTTAACTGAGTTAACTTATTATCTAAAAAACCCGACCCAATGCCATTGAGAAAAACGCGGATCTAATATTTACAACTTAAAACAACCCGGAGTTATCAAAACGCAACAACTGATTTGATTCCTTAGTTGATACTTGATACATAATCAAAGTCGAACCTCGCAATTAATTTTTGAGGAATCTCGTAGCAAATCTCGCGCATGGATTTGATATCAAAACTGAGTTGTGTTGCATGGATTAGCTATCCACCTCGGTGGTTTTAAATTCGCTATCCTTTGAGCTTTGACTATATAAATTCTTTTCTTTGCCTTTGTCTCCGAATCTCCTTGGATTTCTCACCTTTTCCCTGTTGAAGATCAATTGAAAAAGTACCGTAAAGCTCTCTCCCTCGCTCTCACCGCGTCGTCATGGTGAGTCTCTGAGTCACCTGCGATTAGTCACATTTTGTTTTTTCTCTTCCAGATCTGGAGACTAAAGGTGATGAAACCAAAGCTGAAGTGAAGAGCATTGATGATAGGTTTTTTTATTCCCAATCGTGAGTCTAAGATTTAGGTATTTCTACATTTTCAGATCCTTTTCTCTATTTTAATTTTTAATTTGATTGAGAATAAATGGATAAATGGAATTTGAGATTTGATACCTTTTGAGAAAGAAGGGTTTACGGACTTTGGTTTGTTAATTTGATTGGTTTTCATTGGTGATGATAATTACGATTGCTTTGTGGTGTATAGACACAGAAGATTGATATAACTGATTGATCTTATGTGTAAATAGAGATTATATTAATTTGTAAGAATTGTTTTGCTTTGTTGTTTGTTTATTGTTATCTAATCTGTATAGTTCTTATTCCTAATCCTGAGTTGTGTGGTGTATTAAAATTTAGTGGAATGATTCGGGATTGTTATGGGCAATGAATTGTGTATGGCTTTTTGAATTAGATCTATGTATGTTATTGTTGTTTAAATGTTTAGTTCAAATTTCCAAGGCAACATAAATCACACTGTAAATGGAAATTTTTACTTATTATTCTCTTTTAGTATGTTCATTGTTTATTTTTTAATTTGCTATATTGAATCAAGCTCATCACTTTGTCTTTTATACATTGATTTGTAAAAGGGTTCCTACTGTGGGTGGAGACAGTCTCAATCTGCATCGGCTTTTCTTCGAAGTCACAACTCAAGATGGTCTTCAAAAGGTATCTATCTGTGTTTCATAGTGCTGCCATTGAACATGAAGTTTTTAAATATTATTATCAAATACATAATGCAATTCTGTCTATATCATTTGTTTGTTTCTAGGTGATCAAGGATCGTAAATGCAAACAAACGATTTTAACATTAACTTTAAAACAGCAGTGACAAATGCAGCATATGGCTTAACGAAGAAAATAAAAAATAGCTCACCAGATTCTTAGATTTGATCTCCCAGGCTGCTGCAATGTCAATTACTCGATCGAAGCGAAGGTTTAAAATTATACAGTTAAGACACGAATTGTATAAACCAATCAACTAAAGGTTAGTATAATATAACGTTTTTGCCTGATTTGCATTCCAATCTTTTTATCATTACAATACTAACCATTTATTATGAGTTTAGATGCCATTTTCTTTTTTTGACAGTTATTGTATAACAGAGATATCAATTATTATATTTCAGGCTTGCATCAAAAGATCATAGCTCTTCATACATGAATCTTGAAGATGAGTGTAACAAAAATTAAAGTAGAGTAAAGAGAAAAAGTACCAGTGGTGATCTTCACTGGGTTTGGATTTAAGAATGTTTGTTGGTCTAATCACCAATTTTCATGCTGTTGGTTTACACATGTTTGAGTTTTCACATATGAACCTCTTACCAGTCAAGTTAAATTTGTGTCTCGGTGTCGATATTTTACAGATCATGTTTGAGTTTTTGTTTCTAAAATGTTTCTGTTAGGGGTTTAATCTCTTCACTGATCTGTTTTTTTTTTTGGGTTGTCTAATCTTTAAAGAGACAAAATTAGAAGGTATATTGAGCAAAGACGTGCATTCATATGAAAATATGCGTAAAATGGGCTTTACTACCAAAAACAATAATGCAACTTTCGCATACTCTTACATTATAAGAAGTTCATATGTTAGCTCTCAGTGCTACTAATTAACATCACGAAGGTTACTGTCGGGTTACAAAATAAATATAACTACTATAAGATGATTGTAAATTTAAATTACAAATATATCACTTCGTATCCACACCGGTTAAATACTATTAAACTTCTTTAATCTTACTGTAACAAAGACCAAACAACAAACGCTATATTAATATTTCTAAAATATCTCTAAGTTTTTTGCAATTAAAAAATTGCTTGCCCCGAATATTATGCGGGTTAATTCCTAGTACTAAGTCAATTCTCGATTTGCTGATGATGATTAGTTGTTGTGGCTGTGCTAATATAGGGAAGATGAGTAAGAGGCTTACGTTATAGCACATTTACAAGGCCCCAAAGAAAATTTGAGAAGCACCACCAAAACGAACAGAACAAAAAAAAAGGAAAACGTCGTGATAACTAGAAGGCAACAAACGGGGCTTAAGAAATTCGGGTGGTAGGGAAAATGAGGACTCATGTATATTGTCTAAATGAAGACTTAATCTCCGGTTAGTCTTCCTCTATTTTTTTATAATGTATTTATAAGCTTATATAGTTGGGGTAATATTAAGTTTGTTTCCTTTCGGATCAACCTACAATTATGCTTTTAAATTCTTATATACTGTTACCAAAAGTTGTAGATTTTTAAGTAAAACTATTGTGATGGCCATAAACAAAGCTTCACCTATGATGAAATTGATTCCTGTTTGGTGAAGATCTTCTTTGAACTTGGCTGGGTACCTAGAAGGATTCTTCTACAGTTACTAGATTGCGTGCAATCCTTTCCTCCTTTCTCTTTCTATTCTATTTTGTTTTTTTATCTACAAAATGAAGAAAGATAGAAAACAAAAATATACATAAAAAGGAAAAGACTACAAAAAATAGTAATTTCAATTATCTGCAAAATTAAGGTTGATATTTCAATTGTATTTGGGCAAGAGATATGTGCTTTCCCATAATTTGTTTTTCATATTTCATACTTTTTTTCTTGGTTTTGAAAAAGAGATCAATATTTTACATTCATCTTAGGTCCATATTGAAATGTGGTAATATATAAGCATATAAATATCAATTTTTTGTTATATGGATTCGACAAACGGATATGAGTAAAGCTTACGACAAGATTGAATGAGGTTTTGTAGAGGCAGTTCTGGAGAGGTTAGGTTTCCATAGTATATGGATTCGATGGATTATGGAGTGTGTTACGACGGTGTCTTATTCTTTTCTAATCAACGGCTCGCCACAAGGAAAAGTAATACCCACCCGGGGATTACGATAGGGTGATCCTCTATCCCCCTATCTATTCATCTTGTGTACTGAAGTCTTGTCAACCATGTGCAAGAAGGCTCAGGAGGATGGGCTACTGCCAGGGGTCAAAGTGTCTCGCAACAGTCCACCAGTTAATCATCTCTTGTTTGTAGATGATACAATGTTTTTTTGCCGGTCTGATGATGCTAGCTGCGAAGTACTTCGAACAATTTGTCAAGCTATGGGCTTGCATCTGGACAAGTTATCAACTTGAGAAAGTCGTCTATAACATTTTCTTCAAAAACGCTTGTGTATAGGAGGAACAAAGTTAAACAACTTTTACGAATAGACCAAGAAGGTGGTATTGGAAAGTATTTAGGACTGCCGGAACACTTTGGAAGACGTAAGAGAGACTTATTCTTGTCTATTGTTGACAGAGTCAGATAAAAAGCTCATGGGTGGTCAACACGGTTCTTATCTTCGGGTGGCAAACAAGTTATGCTTAAGTCGGTCCTGTCTTCAATGCCCTCTCACGCTATGTCTTGCTTCAAGCTGCCCATCTCTTTGTGTAAAAAAATCCAATCAGTGCTTACGAGGTTCTGGTGGGATGATAAACCAAACGAAAAGAAGATTTGTTGGGTTTCATGGAACAAACTAACATCACCAAAGAAAGAGGGGGGTCTGGCTTTTCATGATCTTGAAGCTTTTAATGATTCCATGTTGGCAAAAATCAGCTGGAGAATTCTGAAAAACCCCAATGCATTGATATCTCGGGTTGTATTGGGTAAATACTGCTGCTCTTCAACGTTCATGGAGTGTGATCCTCCGGCTAATGTGTCTCATGGTTGGCGTGGTATAATGGTGGGACGAGATGTATTGCGCCTAGGACTTGGATGGGTAATTGGTTCGAGAAGAAATATAAACATTTGGTCAGATGCATGGCTATCATTACTATCTCCAACAAGACCTATAGGTCCACCTACGCTACAGAACAAAGACATCATGGTAGCGGATCTGATTCTTGAACCATTAAGAGAACGGAATCTACAAGACATTCAGCAGCACCTGCCGATTTATGAAACAGAAATAAGACTACTGTCTTTGAGCTCCAGTCGCATCCATGATTCGTTGGTCTGGTTACCAGTTAAGAATGAAAGATACACAGTGAAATCAAGTTACAATCAACTAACTCAAGCAGCTACAACAGGGGAGGAGCAGAAGTTTGACTGGATACAGAATATCTGGAGAGTTAAAACAGCTCCAAAAATTCAAAGCTTCCTATGGAAGACTATGATGGATGCAATACCGGTGGGTGAACAATTGCAGAAAAGAGGAATGGAAGTAAACACTCAATGCGCACGATGTGGACAGTTGGAAACAGTGGATCATGTGCTCCTGCAGTGTGCATTTGCACAGAGAGTGTGGGAAACTGTACCAATTTATCTACCTACATTCGTTCAGCTACCAACGATCCCAATGATCTTATCACAGGCTAAGGATTTTCGCAATCTCCCTCCTTCAGGTCTCTCTCATGCTGCTCTTTTTGCATGGGTGTTGTGGAACTTATGGTTGGCAAGGAACCAATTAATCTTTGAAAATAGACAATTCACGGAGGAAGAAACAAGCTTAAAGGCTTGTAAAGATGCACTTGAATGGCAATCGGCCCAACTCAAAGCCCCAGCTCCTGTTCGTAGTGATACCTCTGCAGGTGTGGAAACAGAACTACTTCAGGGACTAATCAGTTACACTGATGCAGCATGGAACAAAACTACTTTTAACTGTGGTATTGGTTGTATTTACCGTGATGATACGGTTGGATTCTCACTTGATATTGCAGACTCTCGGACCTTTGCTCCTTCTGCTCTGTTCGCAGAAGCTTGGGCTCTAAAGATAGCACTAAAGGAAGCAGGAAGAAGGGAGATGTTTCAACTCCATATCCTCTCCGATTCACAAACATTAATCACGCTGATAAATAATGGTGAGGAGACCAATGAGCTGTCAAATGTTTTATCGGAAATTAGATTGATGGTTTCTAATTTTGAGTCGATTTCTTTTAGTTTTGTTACCAAGAGTTGTCAATCAGTTGGCAGATTCTGTAGCTAAACAAGCTCTTCGTCAGCTTGATTGTTCTGCTTCATTTAGTTGAATAAAATGAGGTCATTGGTGACCAAAAAAAAAAAAAAATTTCAATTTTTTGTTCTTTAAGTTTACCAATAATTCTCAAAATAAATTTTATACTAATTGAAATTTTATATTTTGTTGTAAACCAATGCCTGTGTGAAGGGTTGGAAAAATTATCTAGATTCAAAACTCTGAATCAAATCTGACCCGAAAAATGGTACTAGATCCATAATAAAACCAAAAAAAAATATCTAAATAAATCTTAAATTAATATATTTGAAAAATCGAATCCAAACCTAAACCCAACCGAGAATTGAATGGCTACCCAAAATATCTAAATATCATTATATTTTAGAAATAATAATTATATTTAGACTTATAATAATTGAAATACCCAAAATTACAATAAATATTTTGAAATTATTGAGTAATTTTCAAACTGAAGTACCAAAAAAATGAAATATTTTTAATATTTTGTCGTAATTGTCAAAACATAACTAATTTAATTCAAATTTAACAACTTTTTGTTTTATATTACGGGTAGAATCCGAAAGGAATTCGGATTGAATCAAATCGAACCAGACCCAAAACTAAAAGTACCCCTAAACCCAAAATTTTAAAAATCCAATTTATCCGAGCCGAATTTGAGTCCAAACCTTATACATATACAAATTATAATGGAATAAGTGGGTCAGAACACCGGACATATATTGATTTTCCTTTTACTACAATATTTCTTTTTGTAGTCTATTATATTAACCCACTAAACAGGTTTGATTAAAACCCATATACAGTATGGCAGAGTAGAGTATAAGTTGAGATAAGGCATAAACAAGTTTACAATAGAAGAACACGTCATCGTCATCTGAAACTGATACTAAAATTTGACACATCAATACACGTGTTCGGCAAAGAGGAGACTTTCACTATCATCGCTGCCTGAGGAGCTTTCTCCACCAGAACAGGACCTCCGATGAAGCTTCGGGACTCCATTAGCTGATCGATGCTTCAAAGTTGAACTGAAACTTGTTCCTTTTGCTTGAGAATAACCGAAAGAAAACAAAGGATTTACAGAAACGCCAGAGCTTTAACAATTGAGATCAACAGTAAAATTAGGGACAGAATATTGCCGATATCTCCAACTAATCTATATTCTTATCTAAAGCAACTGATAGATCTCTAAATCTTAATTCAAATCCAACAAAGAAACTTCACCTTACAGCCGAGATAAATCAGGAAGTGAAAAATTACTCTTTGAGGAAAGAGAATCAAGCATCACTAGAAACAAAAAAGGGATTTTCAAATCCAAGGAAAAGGTGAAACTGAGAAACAAAAACTCTGACAATAAAGTCAGAATTATTATCCGAGAATTTGAAACGAAATCCGTACAAGGCGAAGAGAACGACCGAAATCATCGGAGATACAAATAAAAAAACATAAGCTGGTTTCTCTCTCTGAAGAATAGAACTTAAGTAACAGAGAAGTTGCAGGATTAGATTGTGTGTCACCTCTGCTTCCTTCTCAGTGCAAGTGAATGGAGAACTAGCAGGCTACTTCCAAAGCAGTAGGGGATTACGACAAGGCTGTTCTCTGTCCCCCTATCTCTTTGTTATATGCATGAACTATCTCTCTCACATGATCGACGCACCTGCAAAGGATAGACATGTGGGGTATCACCCTAATTGCAAGAACATCTCTGCTGACCCACTTGTGCTTTGCTGATGATCTCATGATCTTCACTGATGGAACAAAAAAGTCTGTAGAGGGAATCTTGAAGGTCTTTGATGAGTTTGCCGGTGCATCAGGCCTTAAAATCAGTCTTGAAAAATCCACTCTGTATATGGCCAGTGTCTCAGACACTAATCGTCTCAGCATCTTGGCTCAATTCCCTTTTGAAACTGGCCAACTTCCAGTCAAGTATCTCGGGCTGCCCCTACTCACAAAGAGAATGTCTACCAATGACTACAAACCGCTAATCGAAGAGAATGTCTACCAATGACTACAAACCGCTAATCGAGAAAATCAGAGCCAGGATCAGTTCATGGACCTCTCGGTTTCTCTCTTATGCAGGAAGACTTCAACTTCTAAACTCATTGATTTACAGTATCATCAATTTTTGGATGTGTGCTTTTAGATTGCCGGGTGAATGTGTCAAAGAAATAGTGAAGATTTGTTCTGCTTTCTTGTGGTCTGGGCCAGAGCTGAATACAAGAAAGGCAAAAGTGGCATGGGAGGACATTTGTTACCCAAAAGATGAAGGAGGATTAGACCTGAAAAAGTTAAAAGAACTCAACATAGTGAGTTGTCTGAAGCTGGTTTGGCGAATTGCCTCTTCCGGGTCTTCTCTCTGGGTTCGATGGTTACATACATACCTCATTCGTAAAGAAAGCTTTTGGGCTCTGAAGGATACAAGCCAAACTGGCTCGTGGATGTGGCGAAAGGTATTAAAATTGCGAGACTTAGCTAAATCTTTTCACTGTGTTGAAGTGCATAACGGTCGAAACACTTCTTTCTGGTATGATAACTGGAGTTCTCTGGGTTGCCTTCACGACAAGTTAGGGAATAGAGGTTATATTGATTTGGGAATAAGTGAAACAGCCTCAGTTGAGGAAGTGCTAATCTCAAACAGGCGCCGTAGACATAGAGTGCCAATCCTCAATCAAATTGAAGACATCATTGATACATATAAGACAGCAAGGGTTCTCGATAAAGAAGATGTGCATATGTGGAAGCAGCGAGATGACGTCTACAAGGCCAAATTTAGCTCAAAGAACACATGGCATCAGTTTCGACATACTCAAATCATGCAACCATGGGCAAATTGTGTTTGGTTCCCTAGTGCAACACCAAAATACTCCTTTATCTCATGGACGGGAGACAGAACTCAGGCTTGGAATCTGCAAGGCACTTCCTCTCACTGTGTTCTCTGCAATCACCCGCTTGAAACTCGCGACCACATGTTTTTCATCTGCCCTTACTCTGCAGAAATTTGGAAAGCCCTGGCTAGTGGGATAATGCAGTCAAGTTACTCAACCATATGGTCGGAGATACTCTTGTTCTTTCAAGTAGGACATTTGGATTATATTCAGCTGTTCATCTTGAAGTATGTGTTTCAAGCTGTGCGCTATGGAATCTGGAGAGAAAGGAATTTGAGAAAGCATGGAGATAAGCCGTCTCCTCCCTCAAGATTGATCAAGCTCATTGAGAAAGAAGTCCGGAACCGTCTAACCACAGCTAGAGACGCGGGACATAGGAAGCTGGATGACGGGTTGGTCTACTGGTTTAGCCTCCGCTGTTGCTGATTCTTTGTATCTCTATTAATAGCTCTCAAAAAGTAGAACTCAGTCGCATGTAACATGTAAAACAGAGGTTTTTTTTGTTTGAATTTAACATCATTTCGAAAGAAAAAAAAACAGAGAAGTTGCAGCAAATTAACTTTACATATCCGAGAGGGTTCTCAAAAGTGAGATATTACATACTGTTGCTCTACAGTGCCTGTGATCTTCGCTTCGTGCGATTTTGATTCCGATTTTCTTCGGTTTTCAATTTAATCTACATATTCGGTGGATCTGTGTTCAATCTCGTGGAATATGGAGCGTCTCAACTTGGGTCCTTAACTGCGACCTCTTCAATTCTCAGCAGACACACGCAGAAGACATGAGAGAGATAATTGGCTTAGTCTGGAGGTTCGCGGTCTCAACCCAGATCATCAAAATCTCAATGGAATGAGAAATACCCTCCGGCGGGCATGGAGACTTCATGATAGAGTTCATGGCCACTGTAAAGGTACTGTCCGTTTCTTTTTCGGGGAGGAACATCATATGCTTTCTTGTTCTGCAGAGGGGTCCTTGGTCCTTTAAAGATTGGATGGTGGTAATGGATGTTTGGAATCGTAGAAGGTTTCCTAATTATCTCCAAATGATCTCTTTATGGGTTCAAATATTTGGACTCCCAAATGAGTAAAGAAATAGAATGGTGGTGGAGGAAATTGGAAGAGCTTTGGGCCAATTAGAAGGGGTTAGACTGGTTGAGCCTACTAGAGATAATCTTGCGGAAGTGTGGGTCAGAGTTTGGCTTAATGCTTATCAGCCTCTCATCTTTAGTCGCTACATAAATTTAAATGATTATGGGCAGCCAACTCTGATAAGATTGGAATATGAAAGGCTCAAAAATTTCTGTAGAAGGTGTGGTTTGCTTACTCATGAAGAAGTTAATTGCCCTGATGATGTGGAACATGTGCAAGAACCTTTGAATGTGCTGCTTCAGATTGCTCATAATGAGGATGAGCGAAACCTGGAGGAGGAGGTTGAAGTGGTTGATGATGGTCATCCTATAGAGGAAAATGCTCTTGTTCGTTCAGATGAAGAAATACATAATGATGTCTATTTTGAGGATACTGTTGCTCTTCTCCTTAATGAGTATAAAGAAGGATACTGATGTCTATTTGTCAGGATACTGTTGCTCTGCTCCTTCGGGCATCTCCAACCGCACTCTATTTTAGAGTAAAAACACTATTTTAGAGTAAAATCTTTTCCAACCCCACTCTATATCTCACTCTAAAATAGAGTAAATTTTGAGTTTACTCTATATATAGAGTAACTCTAAAAATTTAACACTAACTCTATTTTAAAATTACTCAATTTTAGAGTTATTCTATTTTAGAGTTATTATATTTTAGAGTTATTCTATATAAGAGTAATACATTGGAGAAAAACCTTACTCTATTTTAGAGTTACTCTAATTTAGAGTAAAAAATAGAGTGATACATTGGAGATGGTCTTAATGAGTATAAAGAAGGATGCGTAACAACTAAGGAATTGGGTTCTTCATCAGGAGGTGACAGGGGATCTATAAGGAAATTCGAAAGCTATGAATTTGAAGAATCTGTTCTTGCCAATAAGAAACGAATCTCTCCGCAAGAAGAGTATCTTAACAACAATACAGAAGAGAGTCGGGATGGCGGGGTGGCTGCCATAAAGCCACCAAACGACCCATGAAGATAATGCATTTAATGTCAGAGTTAAGGGGGAACCCTCTGACAATTCCTTTTTTGAAGGACATCCGGAAGTCTTCTAAACCGGATGTTATATTTCTAGTAGAAACAAAGAACGACTATGACTTTGTGAGCAATTTGTGTAAAGAACTCGGCTATGCTCATAATTTTATCCTCCCTACAGAAGGATTAAGTGTAGGATTTGCTATCTTTTGGAATGAAGATATTGAAATGAAGTTTGATCGACCCCCCAATACTGACGGTACGAATATCTACATCACGGAGAAAGGAGAGCTAACATTTTGTTTGTCCTATATCTATGGCAATCCTAATAAGATGCTTCGAAATCTGGAGTGGCAAAGGATTACTTTCCTTGCGGAGATAGGTATCTGCATGAATAAGCCAAGAGTGCTATTGGGTGATCTCAATGATATAAAGAGTAATGATTAAAAGAGTGGAGGTGTTCGAAGAACTGAGGCCTCATTTGCTGTCTTTCGTAAGATGCTCAATACCCTCGGACTTCATGATATTAAAATGCTTGGTGGAAAATTCACTTGGAGTGGCCAAAGATATAAGCATCAGATCAAGACCAAAATTGACAGAGCAACAGAAAATGCGGAATGGCATGATTTGTTTCCTAGAGGTTTCATTCAATTGTTGCTTTGGGTAGGATCAGATCATCATCCATTAATCCTCCATACGAATGATAGAAAATGGAAGGGGGTGAAGCTGTTTAGATATGATAATAGATGGAGACATAATCAAGAAGTGAAAGATGAGCTCAAGAGAATGTGGGAGTTGCACTGTAAAGACATACCGGGTACAAATTTTAATATTTGCCTCAACAAATGCTGCCGGTGTCTATCAAGATGGAAGTTGAAGAAGAATTGCAACTCAATGAAGAAAATCCGAAAACTTAAAGAACAGCTCACCAAAACGTATGACTCTAATCCTGTCAATTACGAGCTGGTCAATATCATAAAAATTGAGCTAACCAATGAATACATGTTAGAAGAAGAATATTGGAGGACGAAAAGTAGGGTTCAATAACTTAGAGCAGGAGATAAAAAAATACAAGGTATTTCCACGCTAAAACTAAGCAACGAATAGCTTACAATCGTATAACGAGTATTGTTGATGATAATGGCAAAATTTGGCTTCAAGACAAAGATATTTAGGATGTAATCGTCAGTTATTTTAACAATGTCTTTGCTTCTGAGTATACCGGAGTCAGTGGAGAGTCTCTGAACCATATCAACATAAGAGTGACTCATGCTATGACTGAGAGCCTCGCGAAACCGATTACGAAGGAGGAACTTTGTGGAGCTTTAAATCAGATGAGTAGGGATGAATCCCTTGGACCTTATGGCCTGAGCGTAGGTTTCGACAAGGATCACTGGCAAACTTTAGAAGAAGGTGTGTTCAAGTTTGCTTTATCTTTTTTTTAGAATAATGCCTTGGATCCGGATATAAATCATATGCATATTTGCCTTATTCCTAGAGGGGTTCTTGTCTAATGTTGCATATAAGCTTATATTAAAAGTTTTAGCAGAAAGGTTAAAACCTTTGCTTCATAGAATTATCTCAGAAAATCAATCTGCCTTTATTTCAGGTAGACTGATCACAGATAATGTTCTTATAGCGTATGATTTAATGCATTATCTCCATACTAGAAACCTCAAGCAGCCGTTTATGGCCATCGAGTTAGATATCAGTAAAGCTTTCGATAAGTTAGCGTGGGGTTTTATTGAAGCTGTGTTAAGGAAATTGGGTTTTGCTGCTAAGTTTTGTGGCTGGATCATGAAATGTATTACTACTGTGTCATATTCAGTCTTGTATAATGAGGCTCCCCTTCAGAAATTTTTTCCTTCTTGTGGAATTAGGCAGGGTGATCTTATTTCGCCATATATTTATATCATTTTTACAGAAATATTATATGCTTTGATTCAAAACCGCATACAGAGTTCAAGGATCCATGGTTTTAAGGGTAGTAAAAGGGGTCCTCTTATTTCTCATTTATTATTTGTTGATGATTCTCTTGTTTTTTGTAAAGCCACTGAGGAGGAATATCTTCAAGTATTAGCTATTTTGGAGCAGTATGCAAATATTTCAGGTCAGAAAGTTAACTTTTCTAAATCTGCAATTACTTTTGGAAAGGGGTTATCTTAGGAGGATCGTAATCAGTTGAGTGAGGTTCTAGGAATTCATAAGATGGGGGTTTTTGGAAGTTATCTGGGATTGCCAGAATTCATAGGAAGGAATAAAAGTAATGCTTTATCGTACATAGCCCAAAGGGTCTCTCATAAGACTGATGGATGGTGTGCTAAACTTCTTTCCCCTGCAAGAAGGGAGGTGCTTCTTAAAGCTGTTACCACGGCCATACCGACTTACAGTATGTCATGCTTCTTATTGCCACTAAACAAATTATAAAGAATATCACGAGTTCAATTAGAATACTTTGGTGGTAAGCAAGTAGAGATAAGAGAAAGATCCCTTGGATAGCTTGGACAAAGTTAACGGATGCTAAGGAGGTGGGAGGCTTAGATTTCAGAGATCTAAGGGACTTTAACATTTCTCTGGTAGCGAAGCAAAGCTGGAGACTTCTTAAACAACCTCAATCTCTACTAGGTAAGGTCTTTTGTGCAAAATATTACCCCCACAAGCAATTGCTAGATGCAAAGTTGATGAGTAATTCTAGCTTGGCATGGAGAAGTATAATGCATGGTAATACTCTTATATCTAGAGGGATTAGATGGTTAGTTGGTAATGGGGACACAATTAACTGTTGGAAAGATAATTGGTTACCGACTCACCCGCCGAGGTCTCCTAGAAGGAGTAGAATTAACATTGATGAAAGTATGAGGGTCAAAGATCTTGTAATTCCAGGCTGCAATAGATGGGATGATCGAAAGCTTAACCTGTTAGTTGATCAATGTGATATTCTTTTGATAAGGCAGGTTAGGTTGTTTAATTCAGGTTGTCGAGATTCCATAGCATGGGTATTTACTAAGGATGGTAATTATACGGTCAAATCAGGATATCATTTGCTGCGTACCCTATCATCTAATCGTGATCATAGCCCAGATTCAAACCCAATGTCAGAATCCACAAAGAAGATGTTTAAGTCCATTTGGAAGCTTGATATTCCGCCAAAAATAAAGCATTTTTGGTGGAGAATAACTAATGAGGCTCTCCCTGTTGCAGATCATTTATACAGGAGGAAGTTGAGAGTAGACAATTACTGTCAAAGGTGCGGGAAGGAGCCATAAACAGTCAATCATATGATTTTCCAATGCACTTTGAGCCAAGAAGTTTGGGAGCTCTCGCTAGTATCGTCTTCTACAGGTGTTGCTCTCTCACAAAACTCTTTAGGCCAAAATGTTATGCAAATGTTGGAGAAAAATCCAGTTAGAAACCTAAATGGATCTCTCTTTGCTTTTATTGGTTGGGTACTATAGAAGTCTAGGAATGATCTGATTTTTCGGAACAAAAGATGGTCAATACCTGAATTTATTAATAAAGCAATATCAGATCATAAAGTGTGGATGAATGCCATCAATAAAGAAAGTCAAGAGGTTGGTAGAAATTGTGGATTCAGTGAGGGTCAATCAAATAAGATTACTATGGATGAAATCTTTTCAAGTTCGAATGGCTATATCTGTTTAGTTGATGGGTCATGGGTTTCTCTGGTTGAAAGTGCAGGTATTGGTTGGATCCGCTTTGACCGTCAAATTAAAGCCATTGTTCAAGGAAGTGCAGCAATCGATCCTTTACCCACGCCAATTGAAGTAGAAGCAGAATCTCTCCGTATGGCGATCATTGAAGTTAATAAATTAGGCTTCAATCCAGTACTGTTCTGTGGAGATGCGGCTCCAGTTTATCAGAACCTCAACAGCTATTTCAAGAATGGTACATTAAGCCCGTGGCAGTATTCCCCTCATTCTATTTATCTAAAAGACATCATTGCCCTAGTGGATCGCAATGGAGTTAAATCATATAATTTCTTAAAAATTCCATGAGATTTAAATGTTAATGCAGATATCCTGGCTAAAACTTCTCATATGAATGCTAGTAGCTACCGTGTAATATGGAATGTTTAATGTTCTGTATTCTTTTATTAAGTTAATCAAGTATTACTTTGACGGAAAAAAAAAATAACAGAGAAGCTTATGAAGGCGTTATATACTAAAACACAAGCTGTTCCGCAAATTAAATTATGACACATGTCCTTCCTTTACAAAAAAAAAACTTACATGTTTGTGATCTATACTATTAAAACATAAGTACACTTAGAAAATAATCTTGATCGTATGTGTGATTTACAAAACAATGCTACCAAAAACTTACAAAAAAAAATTAAAAGTTCATTAATATTTCAAACTTCCATATTTACAAATATAATTTATTTAAAAAAATTAAATCTCAAAAAAAATTTATAAAACATTTGACAAAAAATTTAAAATAAAAATGTTTCAGCTCTTAAATTAAAATTACCAAAAAAATAATCTTGCATGTTTGAAGCGCTGCTCGTTATTTTAGAATATTCTCAAATTATTTTCTTTTTTTTGGACAAAAACAGTTATATTAAAAAAAATTAAACGTCAAATGGACTTAGATGAATACAACCGAAGGCTTACTCAATGGCTCAATGAGAAATAAAAAGAAGTACAATGAAGCTAAATATAAAGGTAATATGGGGCCAATGCTTAACAGCATGAAGAATCCAAGAGAAAAGCTTCATCTGTAACCCAAAACCAAATACTCAAAAGAGTATCAAATAGTCGAATGATGAGTCGACGTTGAAATGCCCAAATAATGGGACTTGATGACGGCTTGGCAGCACCGTTAATGATGGTCGAACATGCGTGGAAGAATATTTTTGCAAGAAACGGCTACCTCTAACTCCCAAGTACATATTAACCTGAACATTTTGTGAGAACGAAATTTCGCATAATGTATTTTCGGAAAGCAAATCGATAATTAGGTCCCAAAAGTTCTGTAAAGAGAAACCTCACGAAAGATAATAAAGAATTTTCGTAAAAAGTAAAGGTCAACGAGAAAAAGAAAGGATATAGAATATTTTACTGACAAAAGTATCGGGATTGATGTCTTGCTGAGCCGACGGTTTGAATCGCGACTTTTATAGTTTTTTCGGGAAAACTGCTCGGAAACAGGACGATCAACTCGGCATTCCGAGAGATGTAAGTCAGATTGGCATTTTTTACTGGACAAAATGCCGAGCTGACTGCATCGTATTCAAGGAATCGCGACTTTTATCGACTTTTCGGGAAAACTGCTCCGAAACAAGACGATCAGCTCGGCATTCCGAGAGATGTCAGCCAGCTCGGAATTTTTGGCTGGAAAAAATGTCGAGCTGGTCAGCTCTCCCCTTTCTTCCGAGCTGACTGCATCTTTATCGAGGAATCGCGAATTTGATCGGTTTTTCGGGAAAACCGCTCGGAAACATAACGATCAGCTTGGCATTCCAAGAGATGTCAGCCAGCTCGGTATTTTTGGCTGGAAAAAATGCCGAGCTGGTGAGCTTTCCCCTTCCTGCCGAGCCGACTGCATCCTGCTCGAGGAATCGCGACTTTTATCGGTTTTTCGGGAAAACTGCTCGGAAACAGGACGATCAGCTCGGCATTACGAGAGATGTCAGCTAGCTCGGCATTTTTGGCTGGAAAAAATGCCGAGCTGACTGCATCCTGCTCGAGGAATCACACTTCTATCGGTTTTTCGGAAAGACCCTCGAAAAGTATATTACGTATACTTTTCGTAAAATTATCGATAAAACAGTTTAACCTGAACTATTTTCCGGACATCGATTTTTTTCCAAGAATATTAAAATAGGGAAAGCTTTTCCGATATTTAAACATTCTAGCCGTTAATTCCGGAAATGTGGGGTTTGGCCCCAATATTTAGCCCCCCACCTCGTCAATGTCAGGTATGATAGTGACGAGGTAACTAATAATTGTAAAACAGGATTAAGGAGCTAAGATGTTTTCGGCGTCCAATTCCCATTGCACCGATTCTTGAGATGAAGTCCTTCGGCTGTCTTAGTTGTTTTGTTTGACTTGAGTAGCGTAGTATGTTCACGTCAGTTCGTATTGCGCTTGTGATGCTACCTCGTTAAAAACCTTTTACTAGGAGAACCCGGTGAGAAAAAACGTAGTAGAGGAAAAGAGTGCAACGCGCATTACTGAGACTGAGAGTTTTGGTAGAATTTTTTCCGAAAAACTGTTTAGGATAAATTCTTTGGGAGTTTTTGTAAAGTTTTTTCCGAAAAACTGTTTAGGATAAGTTTTTTGAAAGTTTTTTGTAAAGATTTTCAGAAAAATGTGTTTGGGATAAGTTTTTTGAAAGTATTTCGTACGGAAACTTGTAGAGAGGCATAGAATGCCGAGCTGGGCAAAAGTGCCAAGCTGGCTTGCAATGCTCGTGTTGTCCCAGAGTTTTGGGCCAAATGACCGAGGAGAAGGAGAGCAAAAAGTGCCGGTCTGGTTGGAGGACATAAATGCTGAGCTGGCTGCATGCCAAGCTGACTGTTGGCTCTTTGTCATTTCCGTTCAGCTTTTGTGACCGAGGAGAAAGAGAGGGAAGATGCCGAGCTGGTTAGAGGACATAGATGCCAAACTGGCAAATTTAACAATTTTTTTTATTTTATATTATGGGTTTTCGAATGCGAAAGGGACCCGGATTGAACAGAATCGAACCTGACCCAAAAATAAAAAATATATCTAAATAAAAAATTCCAAAATCCGATTTATCCGAACCGAATTCGAGCCCAACCTTTTACATATACAAATTGTAATGGAATAAATGGATCAGGACACCTGACACGTGTTGCAGATCATTATATTCTTTTACTACAATATTACTTTTTTGTCATCCATTATATTTACTCACTAAAAGGGTTTGATTAAAGCCCAGGCAAAGTACAGTACAAGGTTGAAGAAAGCCCAAACAAGTTTACAATAGAAAAACACGTCATATGAAATTGATATTAAAATTTGACACATTGATAAACATGTTCGGCAAAGAGTACATCTTCATGGATTTACTTTATCGAGTACATATTGAGTGATCATAATCTTCAAGATGCTTCACTGATAATGGGATTTTTTTAATTCTCTCCCTCAAGATGATGATAGTTCATGTCCATCTATGTTTATCAAAATCCCACTTCATGGACCAATTACATTTCCAATAACCCATTTGGGCATGTACTATGTATCAAATCCTTTTTGATAAGAGATACTTTTCAAGATTTGGGGTCTTTTAAAAAAAATCAAGCCATCATATCAAATGAACACGTTCAACCAGAAGTGATGATTAATTTTTCAAGACATGCTGTATATGAAAAACTTCTGGGTTTCCAATATTTCATGCATGTATGTCTCTTCATCATTTCGCTCTTTTGGAGCCTTTTACATTACCAATTATGATACTCATTGATAACAAGATGTTTCAATTCCTTTCACACTACTAGGAAAACCAAGATTGGTTTCTTCATCGTAGGTTAAGCAATCCACTTGGGAACAAACCAACACACTAGAGAAGCAAGATCAATGTCTAATCTAAATGGAGTCAAGTAATTGAGATGAAACTAACTCATAACAAAAACAAACAAAGTGATCAAGCATCAAACAACAAAATCAAAAGAAGCAAAGAGAAACAGAGCAAGCAATAAGAAAAACAGGGGAAATGAATTCAATAAGAGAAAGTTAAGCCTTTGGGTTAAGGTCAATGATTCAGATGATCAAGTGATGACTAGAGATGCTTATTCAATCAACAAAGACTGATCGTTGAGCTTAAGACTGATCGTTGAGCTTAAGAACACTAATCTAAGATAATACACTCTCATGACATTAACCTTATACTAACAAAGCAACATGCATCAATTCTCATTGGTAATCACAAGGCAAATAAGCATTAAAAGTAAGCCTTATTGGCTAGAAATAAGAAAGGATCTAAACAAAATAATCCCTAAGTATCTCTAATCACCTCTAAATCACCTTAATCTATCGAACTCATGAGGTTAAAAGATGACTACTCACTAATCATCATGAAAACACATAAACTCATGATGGTTAGATGCATAATCATGAGATGAACAAGATTAAACAAAGAAAAATGAAAGAAGAACAAGATTAAAATAGATATTTATCTTGGATTAAAGGAAAAACAAGAAAGTTTAGGTTTTTGTCTAAGATAAAGCTCAGGTCTCTAATTAGGTTTAGAGCTTTTTTTATAGTAAAAGAGAAAAAAAACCGGGTCAATCCAATAAGCCTGGATCAACCCATCTAAAAATGTGTCTAAAATCCAAAGTTAAACTTGGTCAAACAACAGCTTCTGGTCGCTGGATCCGGTCGCCACGGTGTGGCGAGTGCTCCAACCACCAGGCTCCGGTCGCCAGATCCTCGGCAGAAATCCTCCCAAACTACTTATTCTCGTGACAACCGAAAGTCACCCGCTAGATATGGTTGCGAGGGTGTGGCGGGTGCTCTGGTCGCCTCACTCCACTCGCCAGATGCTCGGCGAAGCTGTGGGAGTTCATCTCTTTGCGTAGCAGTTACATCATCTGCCAGGTTGACAGAGGGTGGCGAGGGGATGTTGGCCGCCACATCTGGTCGCCAGTCTCCTCTTACTCTACTTCTCACCTTTTTCTTGTTCCAATCGGCTCCAAACTGCATCAAAATACATCCAAGGCTGCTCCTATACCTGCCAAATGAATCACACACAAATACACCCTAATATGCATATCTGCAATGAATAATTCACAAAATTGCTAAGAATACATGCTATGAAACCAAAAAATTCTGTTAGTATCACTCATGTTTTCTGTGGAGTTTGTTATTTTGAGTTAAGAGAAATATTATTTTTTTTATCTTTAAGTATTGTATTTGTTCACCGAGAACACCTCCAAATATCAGAACCTCTAGCCAAATCAATAATCTACTACACGGATGCAGCTTGGGACCAATCATCTCGTGTCGCAGGTCTTGGGTGGACCTGCACAGATGATTCCCATCAACCTGTAACATCCCGATTTCTGGTATATGAAAACTTATGTGGAGAGGTTAAAATAATTGATTTGGATACCTATGTCATCAAAGTGCACTTACCTTTTCGGTTGCACATCCTGAGAGAACTTCAGAGTTAAGCGCTTGACCTGCAATAGTCAAAGGATGGTTGACCTACCGGGAAGTTGTTCGCGGTACCGTGTGAGTGAGACCAAAACACGGAGAATGGTCATGTGGTGATTGCAGGGTCAGTACATCATCACTTTCGAACCTCTCAGTTAACGCACCGACGGTCGGACAGGGGTGGGCCGGCCCATGGGCCTAGTGATAGGACATAAGGGCCCACTGGTAAGGGTGGTCGGGGTGTTATAAGTGGTATCAGAGCCGGTTTGCCGTCTCAGTGCTGACCTGAGAGGCCCTGGGGACGGTTAAGAATTGGTCTTCGTTCGCAACGAGGACGTTGCGGTCTTTGAGTGGGGGTGAATTGTAACATCCCGATTTCTGGTATATGGAAACTTATGTGGAGAGGTTAAATTAATTGATTTGGCTACCTATGTCACCAAAGTGCACTTACCTTTTTGGTTGTACATCCTAAGAGAACTACAGAGTTAAGTGTGCTTGACATGTAGTAGTCAAAGGATGGGTGACCTACCGGGAAGTTATTCGCGGTACCGTGTGAGTGAGACCAAAACACGGGGAATGGTCATGTGGTGATTGCAGGGTCAGTATATCATGACTTTCGAACCTCTCGGTTAACGCACCAACCGTCGGATAGGAGTGGGCCGACCCATGGGCCTAGTGAGAGAACATGGGAGCCCACTGGTAGAGGCGGTCGGGGCGTTATACAACCCCTCCACCAATTCGGCATTTCTGAGCTGTATGTCCTATCACCGATCATGGCCGAGGCTATGGCCATTCTATCCGCTCTCACTCATGCAAAAGAGCTAAGTGCCTCTAAAATCCACCTATTTTCAGATGCTCAGGTTTTGATCATAGAAATCAACAAGCCAGAGCACATCAAAGAGATCTTCGGACTTCTCTGCGACATTAACTCTTTTGCCTCTCTTTTTGTTTCCGTCTCTTTCAATTTCATTCGCCGGTCGGAAAATACCACCGCCAATTTACTTGCGAAGAACGCCCTCTTATATTTTGATCCTTCTATAATGGAGCACAAAACTTTTGAGCCTCTTTTATTTACATAATGAAAATCTTGCTGTTCAAAAAAAAAGTATTGTATTTGTCGTAGTATTTTCTGGTAGACATATATCTCCATCCTTAATTTCAAGCTGTGACATCTTCTGTGTCATAATATTCTGTTTGTCTTTTCCCATAAGACATTATAACACATTGATCCTAATTTTTTTGTTTTATATTGATACTTCTGGATCAACAAACAAACATGTGATACCGAGATGAGTATACTCACTTTAGCTATCAAAAAGAAAATACATATTCATCCAAAATAAATTTTATTTTAACATCAATTCATTTTGCCTTAGTGATTTTTCTTAAGGATCAGCTTAATATTTAACATTAATTCCTGAAGATGATACTTTCAGGGGGAGACGTACGATGATGAACATGACTGCACTTTTTTCCCTTTTCATGATTTTTTATCCCATTGAGGTATTTTTTCC
Source organism: Sisymbrium altissimum (assembly GCA_900406495.1). Lineage (NCBI taxonomy): Eukaryota > Viridiplantae > Streptophyta > Magnoliopsida > Brassicales > Brassicaceae > Sisymbrium > Sisymbrium altissimum. Next base: position 22,392 of record OVBI01001038.1, on the reverse strand, counting down.
ATGATAAGGTTTTTAACGAGGAAGCTGATGTTAATGGTTTTTCATAGGTTTTAGGCATGTTTTCTTGATCATTTTTGTTCATTCTCATTGCATTTAGCTTTGTATATGTTGCATTTGTGTGCATTTGTCTTTTTCAGGTGGTGGATTGGTTACTTAAGCACTTGAGGATATTTGGAGGCAAAAAATAAGGAGTTTTAGCACCCAGCGGCCAGTCCCAGCGGCTCACATCCAACCGCTGGCGTGACCACAATGGCCTGTCGCGTCGCGAAACGTCCATCCGCTGGCATTTTACAGCCTTCTTCTCTTCCCAGCGGCCTCCTGCAGCGGCTCGCGACCAACCGCTGGGACGATCAACAGCGGCTTTCTCTAGTGGCTTCCCAAAGGACGCTAGCACCCAGCACCCAGCGGCTAACCCCAGCGACCAGACGCCAACCGCTGGGATGCCATCTTTGCACCCTCGATTTTGTCTTTTTCCTATTTTCACTGGGTTAGACCTAATTTTAGGGACATCTGTTTTATCTTTTGTCTAAAACTAAAACCCATTGGGTATTTCTCTTAATCTAAGACAAGTTCTTCTTTAGTTTTTGTTAATCTTTTTATTATTTTTGTTTAATCTTGTTAATCATTAGATTATGCACATATCTAATATGGGTTTGTGTATTATCAACATGATTAGTGAGTAGTCTCTTTATTAAGTTCATGGATTAGGTAGATTAAGGGTGATTAAGAGGTGATTAGAGGTTGTTAGTGTTTATTCTCTTGTTTCCTTCTCATTTGATTGCTTTTAATGCTAGATTAGGGCTTAAATCTCTATTCTTGAGCTTAGGATTTTTCTTGCACTGAAGGTGTTTGATAAAATGTCTTGACCAAATCATTTGAGATCTTTACATGCTAGCCAATGAGAATTGATGCTAGGATGTTAAGTTGCATGTTTATGTCTGTTTAAATGCATGTTCACCTTGTTTTAGTCCAATGAGAATTGATGATTAATCTTGGTTTACATAGGTTCATTGCATGAGAATGTCATGAAATATCATTGTGCCTATTGTTTGGGAAGGTTCTTAATTGTGTTTAGCATCTTCTAGTTGCCAATTAATCACGTAGATGTCTTTGGCCTTGATCCATGAGCTTAATGCTTTCTTTATTATTGAATCACTCTGTTTTTGATTAGCTTTTTTCTTGAACTCTTGTTTGCTTTGTTTGTTTCTTCTAAATATTATTAGGTCGCTAGATAATCTTTCCAAGTAATCTGATTGCATTTAGATTAAGCTTTCATCTTGCATCTCTAGTGAGTTAGTTTATTCCCAAGTGGATTGGCAACCTTACTACAAGGAATTGATTAGGAAAAAATCCATTTATCAATTTGGCGCCGTTGCCATCTTGGGATAGTCAATTAGCCACTAGAGATTGATTGATTGTTTGAGGCTAAATCACAAACCTATTTCTTGTTTTGTTTCTTCCTTGTCTACTTTATTTTGCAGGTTTTTGTGTATGCACACTAGAAGTAAAGGAACAGCCAATCTTGTCCCTCTAGATGCAGATATCAGAAGTTTGGAAAGGGAATTGGGCAGAGGCAGAAGGGTCCAGTAAAGAGTAGCTGAACTTCAAGGTCAGCAGCAGAACATGGGGAACCAAGGTGCTCCAAACCATGAAGGCAGAGCACAAGCTAGACCAGGCAGAGCCATTGGTGAAATAGATGCCCCAAACATCTATGGAGCAAGGACAGGGATCAGGCCTCCAGCCATTGAGAATAATAATTTTGAAATTAAAGGGAGCCTCCTCAACATGATCCAGAATAGCAAATTCCATCGACTGCCAATGGAAAATAGACTTGATCATCTGGATTAATTTGACATGTTGTGTGGAACAGTCAAGATAAATGGGGTTTCTGAAGATGCTTTAGACAAACCATCCCAAAGAAGTTGAAGGATCCAGGCTGCTTCACACTGCCTTGCTCTCTTGGTCCCCTATCCTTTGAAAGATGTTTAGTAGATTTGGGAGCAAGTGTTAGTTTGATGCCTCTCTCAGTTGCCAAAACCTTAGGTTTCTCTTCTTACAAACCTTGCAGAATTCAATTGGTATTGGCTGATAGATCAGTGAGATCCCCAGTGGGAATGCTTGAAGACTTACCTGTTAAGGTTGGGAATGTAGAGATCTCCACTGATTTTATAGTTCTTGAAATGGATGAAGAGCCAAAGGACCCACTGATCTTTGGAAGACCTTTCCTTGCTACTGCTGGAGCTGTCATTGATGTGAGAGAAGGCAAGATAGTTCTTCACCTAGGGAAGGAACATATTCTGAAGTTTGACATCAAGGAAGTGATGAAGAATCCCACCATAGAAAGACAAGTGTTCTGGATTGAGACTTTGGAGAAGTTGCCTGATGAGTACCTAGAGGAGTTGGCTCAAGAGGACAGTCTTCAGTTGGCTTTGACTTCAGGGAAAGAGAGCCAAGACATGGGGGTGGAGAGTGCTGAGTACCAGAGGCTTCTAAACTCTCATAAGTTTCAAGGAGGGAGTTCAGGATTTGAGAGCCTCCCAATGGTGATCCAGCATCAAGCTTGTATGATTGAGGATGCTGAGCCCAAAGATTTACAAGAGGATGACTGGAGTGAGCTCAATGCCCTAAAGGTGGACCTAAAGCCACTTCCACAAGGGTTGAGGTATGTGTTTCTTGGGCCAAATAATACATATCCTGTCATTGTAAATACTGAGTTGAGTGAGGATGAAACCTCTATGCTGGTCCAAGAGCTTAAGAAGTTTTGGAAAGCCATAGGTTACTCTCTAGATGACATTAAGGGTATCTCACCCAGTTTGTGCATGCCTAGAATCCATTTAGAGAATGAATCCATGTCTTCCATTGAACCCCAAAGAAGGCTTAACCCAAATCTCAAGGAAGTAGTTAAGAAGGAAATCCTTAAGCTCTTGGATGCAGGCATCATCTATCCCATCTCAGATTCCACATGGATATCTCCAATTCATGTGGTACCTAAGAAAGGAGGGATTACAGTCATAAAAAATGATAAGGATGAGCTGATCCCCACTAGAACCATTACAGGCCATAGAATGTGCATTGACTACAGGAAGTTGAATTCTGCATCTAGGAAGGACCATTTTCCATTGCCATTCATTGATCAAATGTTAGAGAGATTAGCAAATCATCCATATTATTGCTTTCTTGATGGTTACTCTGGGTTTTTCCAGATACCTATACATCCAAATGATCAAGAGAAAACCACATTCACTTGCCCTTATGGCACTTTTGCTTATAGAAGAATGCCTTTTGGTTTGTGTAATGCCCCAGCTACTTTCCAGAGATGCATACTCTCAATTTTCTCTGACCTCACAGAGCATATCATGGAGGTCTTCATGGATGACTTCTCTGTGTATGGCTCTTCTTTTCCTGTGTGTTTGTCAAACTTGTGCAGGGTACTCAGGAGGTGTGAGGAGACCAACTTAGTGCTCAACTGGGAGAAATGTTATTTCATGGTGAAGCAGGAGATTGTCTTGGGGCACAAGATCTCAGAGCAAGGGATTGAAGTTGATAAAGCCAAGATAGAGGTGATGGTCAGCCTAGAGCCACCAACAAATGTGAAGGGGATCAGGAGTTTTCTGGGTCATGCTGATTTCTACAGAAGGTTCATCAAAGACTTTCCAAGATAGCCAGACCTCTCACAAAGCTTCTTTGCAAGGAGACAGTCTTTCACTTTGATGAGGAGTGCATGGAAGCTTTCCAAAAGATCAAGAAGGAGTTAGTGAGTGCACCAATAGTCCAAGCTCCAGATTGGGATCTCCCCTTTGAGTTGATGTGTGATGCCAGTGACTATGCTGTGGGAGCAGTTCTGGGTCAAAGGAAGGAGAAGAAACTTCATGTGATTTACTATGCCAGCAAGACCTTAGATGAAGCTCAAGTCAAGTATGCTACTACTGAGAAGGAGTTGCTTGCAATTGTTTTTGCATTTGAAAAGTTCAGATCCTATCTGGTGGGCTCAAGGGTGATAGTATACACAGACCATGCAGCTCTGAGACATTTCTTACCAAGAAAGATGGCAAGCCAAGATTGCTGAGATGGATCATGCTGCTGCAAGAGTTTGACCTGGAAATCAAAGATAAGCCAGGAGTGGAGAATGGTGTGGCTGACCACCTCTCAAGGCTGAAGATTGAAGATAACATCCCCATTGATGATTCTTTACCTGAAGAGCAGCTCATGGCCATCAATGCTGTTCTAGAAGCTGTTGAAACTGCCAAGAAATTGGAGGAAGCTGAGAAGCTAGAGGAGAAGTTTCCATGGTATGCTGACATTGTAAATTACTTGGCTAGTGGTATTGAGCCTCTAAAACTAGAAGGATATCAGAGGAAAAAGTTCTTCAAGGACATCACAAGGTTCTTCTGGGATGAGCCTTACCTATACACCTTGTGCAAGGATCAACTGTACAGAAGATGTGTGGCAGAAGAAGAAGTGGAAGGAATTCTCCAAGCTTGTCACAGTTCGGCATATGGAGGGCACTTTGCCACATTCAAAACTGTAGCAAAGGTCCTTAAAGCTGGTTTCTGGTGGCCAACCATGTGGAAAGATACTCACAACTTCATCACAAGATGTGATCCATGCCAAAGAAAAGGAAACATCAGTAGGAGGAATGAAATGCCTCAGAACCCAATATTTGAAGTGGAAATCTTTGATGTCTGGGGGATAGATTTCATGGGACCATTCCCTTCCTCATTTGGGAATCAATACATCTTAGTGGCTGTGGACTATATGTCCAAGTGGGTTGAAGCAGTGGCAAGTCCTACCAATGATGCAAAAGTGGTGTTGAAACTGTTCAAAACCATCATCTTTCCAAGGTTTGGGGTACCAAGAGTAGTCATAAGTGATGGATGCACACACTTCATAAACAAGGTGTTTGAAAACCTCATGAAGAAGTATGGAGTTAAGCACAAGGTGTCAACACCCTATCATCCTCAGACCAATGGTCAAGTGGAAGTGTCCAACAGACAGATCAAGGCCATTTTAGAGAATACAGTGGGAGTAACAAGGAAAGATTGGGCAGTGAAGCATGATGATGCTTTGTGGGCTTATAGAACAGCATTCAAGACCCCATTGGGAACCACTCCATACAATTTGATTTATGGGAAAGCTTGTCATCTTCCAGTGGAGTTGGAGTACAAGGCACTATGGACAGTGAAACTTCTGAACTATGATATTAAGAGTGCCAAGTAGAGGAGGCTAATCCAACTAAGTGAGCTGGATGAAATCAGATTGGATGCTTATGAAAGCTCCAGAATTTACAAGGAAAAAACCAAAGCCTTTCATGACAAAAAGATCCTCCCCAGAGACTTCAAGGAAGGAGATTCAGTTATACTCTTCAACTCCAGACTCAAGCTTTTTCCTGGAAAACTCAAATCAAGATGGAGTGGTCCTTTCAAGATCAAGATGGTGAGGCATTATGGTGCTGTTGTTTTGCAAAACAAAGTTGGTGAAGAGTTTACAGTCAATGGGCAAAGGCTGAAACTCTACTTGGCAGATGAGTCACCTGAGGAGGGAGGTTCCATTGCTCTCTCTGACCCACTTCCAGCCTAAAGCCATGGAGAGTCAAGCTGAGTGACTTTAAACAAGCTCACTTGGAAGGAAATCTCATAGTATCCTTTGTAAATAGTTTTTATTTTGCTTTTTCTTCATCTTATTTTGTGAATTTGTGTCTCTCTAGACATTTTCAGGGTTTGCAAGAAGGGTAGAGGAGTGAGAACACAGTCTGAGGGTCATTTCAGCCATTTTCATGAGCCCAGCGGCCTACCTTAGCGGGTAACAGGCGACCGCCAGCGCGACTACAACGGGTTCCTCCCGCGGGCGGACACCAGTCGCTGCTTCCTCCCGAACGCAGCGGCCTACTCCAGCGGTTGACCATAAACCGCTGCAACGCCCAGGTAAGTCAACTCTCTCTCCATTCGCGCGGTTGACCGGTTCAAATCAAATGACTAAACCGATTTCAAACGGAATTTCACCCAATTTCAATCACAAATTCGAATTTTCCACTTGATTTGAACCGAAATCTTCCCTTCATCTCCTCCAAACTCGAACCCAATTGCCATAAACTCCCTTTTTGGATTTCTCTAAGTGTTTGTCATCCCTCCCTCTTCAAAACCTCATATCTCACTCAATTTTCAACCAAATTCACTGTTTTTTTTTCTTGAAATTCGTAGCTCCTTGTGCTCTTGTTGATTAATTCCTGCTCCTTTCCTCCTTTTCACTCCCCTACAAGCAAGGTAAGCTCTCTAATTCGGATTTTCACCATGGATGCCCAAAAATTTCAACCTTGAATTTTGGTGTTGCATGTGCTTAACTCGTGTTGATTAGGGTTGGGTTATGTTCGAAATTTAGTCTCCTATTGATTTCGCTGCCTAATTCAACCCCAATTTGAAGGAATTCGAATTTTAATTTCTAGGGTTCTTAAGTGATTTTCGAAAATTTTGGGGAAAATTTATGATTGTGGTTTCAATGAGTTCTAGAGAGTGAGAATAGGTTGTATGCATGAGATTACTTGATTTGGAGCACTTTTGTTTCATAAATTTGTCAAATTTGACTTAAGTGTGCTTGGATGATCATTTTAGTCTAAATGCTTGAGGTTGAACTCGGATTTGATGTGTTGTGGCATTGTTATGGAGTTTTGGCATGAACTTGATCATTGGATGTTGTTTTCAAGGCTTAGCAATTCATTTCTCCTCTCTCCTTGGCTTTGAATGTGTGATAATGAGTTGTGCTTGTGAATTGAGAGTTGACATGGCTATTGATTGCTGGTTTTGATGTGCTTCTCTCCTGCATATGCTTTGTGATGATGAGTTGATCTTACAACTAACTACTCTCAAGTGTTTATTGGTTTTGAAGGTTCAACATGCCAAGAGAAAGCAGAACATCCAGAAGAATAAGGGAAATTGCAGACCAGCCACCTCATAAGGGTCAGTCCCAAGGCATTGCAATGGATCAGTTTCATGGCACTCCAATGAGGGCAGTTAGAAGCCAATCAGCCAGAGTAGGACAACGAAAAGGAAAGGGGATTGCTGGAGAGAGCAGCCAAAGAGAGCAGTTCTGTGAGGAAGAAGTTCCAAGAGAAACCCATATCAGGCAGGCACGCAAGACAGGTGCAAAGAGGTCAAGGGGCAGAGATTTGGTGCCCCCACTTACACAGAGGTGTACCGCATCCTGATCATCATCCCGTAGACCCCGGCACGATTTCCTGAGTCCCGCACCCTTAAGAAACTAGGGCTTATGTGCGCACTATTCTTCAGGGTATGGGCCTTGGAAAGATTTTTGACATGGCCTATCCAGTTCATTGAGATATAGCTAGCCAGTTTTTGGCTTCTCTCCGGGTTGGGACGCATGACAAACGAATCTGATAGAACCAACTCCAAATTATACCTTTCGGCTGACTGGTTACTTCACAGCGCGCCTTCTCTACTATCAGGATTGGGCATGGACACACACGGATAAGACTCCGCAGTTGAGTTTTGGTGGTCTGATCACCCCCATTTTGGCAGCCAGAAACATTGCTTTAGGACCGGAGACAGCAGGTATTGAGAGGCTTGACATAGCTCAGCTAGCCCGGACTAAGTTCCTGAGAGGACGACTTGGGGACAGATACGCCTATTCATTCCTTCGCCAGCAAGGTGAGCAAGCACTGGTCCTACTCCCCTTTCCTAGTCTGACGGACATAACGGTGAGGAAGAACACCGTCTTCCAACCAAACCCGCACCACCACTACCATGCTTCTTCAGGCCCCCTTGAAGCAATCAGCTTGTCTAAGAAGCGAAGAGCATTGGAAGATGCACAGGGAGAAGAGGCATCTGGCAGTGTTGCAGCTGATAGCCCACCGAGCCCAGTATATGGTAGTGCCCGCTACCACTTTCAGCCCTCTTCCGCAGCCATGCCTGACGGACCCCTCAGAAAAGCTCACAAGCATATCCGTCAACTCCAGCGGTGGAGTAAGTAGCACGACAGGACCATAGGGAAGTTGGTGAGATCTGTCCAGGATTTGACAAAGTCTGTGAAGAGCCTTGCTAAGAAGATTGGCAGATCAGATTCGGGGCACACTTCAGGGACCTCACGGGATTGCCGCATGGAAGCAGTGGATGAGACCAGTTCAGCCTGGAGGCATTCTTACCATGGAGGAGACAGTTCTGCACAGGGACTTGAGCTTTCACGACCTTCAGCTTACGAGCGTAGGAGAGCAGCGAGGAGACACATTCCGACACCATCTCCGGAGTCCAGCAACGAGTCCCTTTCGGTGGGAGAGTCTGAGGAGTCCATGCCCTCCACTGAGTTCTGAGGTAACACAAACTATAACTGATAAAACGCTTGTTAGTATGAAACCTCTATTAACAAGTAAATATACAACAATGCAAGGTTTCATAATAAGTTCATCAATATTTTTGACATTCACACTGCCTTTTGTTAACACCATAACTGGAATATCAGCTAATAAAACTATCAGTATAGATATGTAATTGAAGGATGAAAACAAAAATATTTGTCAATGTCTGACATTCACCCTTCTCATTCTTAAATTGCTAAGAGCGCGGTCTATTTCAACATGATAACTGGAATATCATCCAATATAGATATTAACATAAAAACTAAAATTACAGCTAACAAACAGATTGTTAGTATGAAACCCTGTTAGCATGAAAGTATATAGCATTGTCGGGTCTCCACATAATTTCAGTAGTGTTGTTGACATTCATGCTACCCTTTGTCAACATGATAACTGACATTACGGCTAATATAATTATCATTATTGCTAGGTAATGTTAGCATATAAACAAAAATTACAGCAAATACAACGATTGTCATTATGAAATCTATAAACATATCACTGGTGAAAGAAAAATTGTCTTCTATAAGCATATCATGTTATCAACCCTGGGGTCCAACTAAGATCTTCAATTTCTGCTTGAAGCTCCACTTTGGGTCGATAATAGGTGCCACCGCAACCTACAGAAGGGAAAATTTGGTTAAAATAGATGAATGGTAAATACTTTGATAAGCAACCTTATTTACGAGCACCTATTGTTAGCATCAAACACATTTTGCCTGAAAATATAGTTACTCGAAACTTATAACAACCTAGTTTAGCATACTAAACCTGATGCGCATATAATTGTCGCCATACACCATTTCAGCTTAAACACTGTTTGCTCGCTATCCTTACCAAACAAATTTATCATATTAATGGTTTTGTACATGTAATTGTGTTAACACTGGTGTTTGATACTATTTAATCTACTTTCCGATTTTATATATATATCGTCACAAATGTAATAACGTTATCTACTTAACTTATAAAGGTTACAAATCTATTCTTAAAACACAAATGTAAACCAAAATGTCATACAATATTGGAACAAGAACCATACCTCTGAACACAGGACTCACTCTACCTTCATTTTGTTACCATGGCCAATGACTCCTGTTGACAAGTAACCACATATCTTCTATGGAAGAAAAACACAGCCGACCGGATCTCTGAAAGACACACTAAACTTCACCATCAGAAGAAAACAGATTAACAAATTTCAATTGGAAGCATAGATATGAAAAATTAAGCTAGTTTTTTTCAACAAAATTCTTAATTTGAAAAAGGATACCTACCCATGGCAGAAATAAAATAAAATAAAAAACGCTAAACACCACCCATCAAGAGAGAATCACCAACAGAAACTTTACACCATTACATAACCCTTCTCTTTGAAATTCAGAACCAGATCTGAAAGATTTTGGCAGAGGATTAGGTGTTATTGAGAAAAAGTTCTAACGAGGAAGATAAGAAAAGCAAAAACAAACAAAAGAAGGGCATTGTTCCCTTTCTTTCTCGCCTCTCTCTCTCTCTCCCAAAAATGAGTCCTTCTCGATTTCTCTTACAACTTCTCGATATCTTCCAAAAGTTGTAAAGCCCCCAGCTGATATATAATAGGTATAATATTCATTTTTTGTATATTTTCTAACACACAAACCATTTTTAATCGTTAGATAGATGTTGCAAATAGTTGCGGCGAAAGAAGTATTGGGTGACAAGAAACCCTTTTTATGGGCTTAAGTCTCTCCTTTTCAATTAGAGTCTTTGCCTAATTTGGATTGTGAGTTTTAGTGGGAAACCTTTTCCTATTAGCAAAATATTATCATAAAACACAGTGGTTGTGTGTGTCTTTAGCCTAATCTTTGTGGTTACGTAGTGTTTGGGTACTGTTTGTGGCAGCTCTTTGGAAAGAAGTTTGAAGATTGTGAAGCATTGAAAGCAAGAAGTGGTTGGAAGTTGGAGATTATAAATGTTGATAGCAATGGATAGAGCCTTGATGGCTCTAACTCTGGAAGAAGAAGATGAACCTTTCATCATGCCGGACCTACCAAGGTTTAGTTCGGTGGAAAAAAACAAGTTAAGCATAGCTAGTAGAGCTCTGAATCCTTAATGTCAAAGGATGTCAAGTCTGATAATGAATATGCCACGAAAATGGGGTAAAGAAGGAAAAGTGAGGGGAGTAGCGCTCTCAGCTGAGAAGTTCCAGTTCTTCTTTGATAATGAACACGACCTGTCAGAAGTTCTCGATAAAGGTGTTCATACCTTCAACGAGTGGATGGTGGTCTTGGAACGTTGGGTTGAACACCCTCTCGACGATTATCTGCAGTTTATACCCATCTGGGTTCAAATGAGTAAGATCCCAATTAACTACTATACTACTGAAGCCTTCACCGCCCTTGGAGACCTCCTTGGGAGGGTGGTGGACTTAGCTTTTGACCCTACAAAGCCTCATACTCAAGACTTTGTAAGGGTAAAGGTGATGTTTGATGTAGCAAGGCTGTTGAGAATGGCCAAAGTGATGAATTTGCCGGATGGATCCTCAACAGTTGTTCATTTTCACTATGAGAAGATCCAGAAAAGATGTTTTTCTTGCCAAAGACTGAATCATGAGAAAAATTACTGTCCTGTAAGGGCAGAATGAAAAAGAAAAGTCCATAAACTCAGAGATGAGATTGGATGAGAAAATGCTGTCTACAGCAATCAAAGAGAGTAAAGCTCTCTTTTGGGAAGCAATGGACCTCAATGCCTCACCTAGAAGTGAAGAAATAGGGAATCGGGTTGTTCTAAGGACTTATCTTTATATTCAACGGGTTTTAGTGTTGGTTTTTCTGAACCATGCTATTCCGGGACATCAAAGAAGAAGCCCTCTCAGAGGAAGAGACCCTACAAATCGCGTAGAAAACCTATTGTCAGAGATCCAAATCTAAAAGCGATGGTGGTGGTAACAGAGAAACTGAGAGGAAAACATGAGGAAGGAATCAGGAAATGCAAAGTGGTAGCTCAAGAGGAGAAACTTGAAGATACCCATCAAAAAAAAATTCTTAAGGTGGTCCCAAAGGAGGGACTGTCCAGCCCATAATGAGCATCATCAGTTGGAATCGCCAAGGCATTGAACAGTCTGATGGCTTAACAATTCCCCTGCTTGGAGAACTGCGTAAAAAACAATTCCCTAAGCTGTTGTTCTTGATGGAAACGAATAAATCGAGAGACGAGATGGTTGATCTGCAAGAATGGTTGGGTTATGATAGGGTTCATACTATAGAACCTGTAGGTAGAAGTGGTGGTTTGGTGTTGTTGTGGAAAAGGTCTGTAAATATTGATCTTCTTTTTGAGGATACAAATCTCTTGGATATGCAAGTTCAGTTTGGGGCGTTGAATTTTTTTCTCTCTTGTATATATGGTGCCCCACTCGTGAAGTATCGGGCAGAAGTTTGGGAGCGTATTAGCAAAATCGGAGTTAATAGAAAAGACAGATGGTGCATGATCGGAGACTTCAATGATATTCTTCACAATGGGGAGAAACTAGGAGGCCGTCGTCGTGGTGATTCAGTCTTCAAAAAATTTGGGGACATGATCAAAGTGTGTGGGATGATGGAACTTCCGAGACAAGGAAATATGTTTACTTGGGGAGGTATGAGGTATAATTTATGGATTCAAAGCAGACTGGATAGAAGCTTTGGCAATGAAGATTGGTTAAAATCTTTCCAGCGTCTAATCAATTGTTCTTGGAGAAGAGAGGATCAGACCATAGGCCAGTACTGATGAAACTTATGGATAATCAAGTAGAGTACAGAGGTCATTTTAGATTTGATAAAAGGCTTCTGCATCAGCCTGAGGTGAAGGAGGCAGTGGCTCAAGCTTGGAACACTAATGCAAGAGGTCAAACCAGGAATGTCTGGGAGAGGTTGAAAGCTTGTCGGAAATCGTTAAGTAAATGGAAGAAAAATAATAATCTGAATGCCAGAGATAGAATTCGGCAACTTGAGATGGCTCTTGAAATAGAACAATCATTTATGAGACCATGTTACAAACATGTGGTCTATCTGAAAAGAGAGCTAGTCAAAGCGTATAGAGACGAGGAATCGTATTGGAGATAGAGAAGTATGGAGTTATGGTTAAGAGGAGGAGATCAAAACACAAGATACTTCCATGATGTGGTGAAGTTTAGAAGATCCAGAAAGAGGTTGGAAAAGCTGATGGATGAACATGGAGTTCAACAAAAATTGGAAGCAGCTAAGGGGCAAAGGGCTACAGATTACTTTGATAAAATTTTCAAATCTACCAATCCTAGCAGCTTCGATCTCTTCTTTGAGGGATTCGAACCAAGAGTGAATGATGCAATGAATAGAGAGTTAACCAAAGAAGTAACAAAAGAAGAAGTAAGAGAAGCCGTTTTCTCGGTCAAAGCTTCAAGTGCACCAGGGCCGGATGGGATGTCAGGGCTGTTTTTTCAGCATTACTGGAGTACCATTGGTGATCAAGTGACTTCAGAAGTCAGAGGTTTTTTCTCTTCTAGGATCCTTCCTAAAGACTGGAATTATACGCATCTCTGCCTCATTCCTAAGATTGAAAATCCTTCTGAGATGGCTAACTTGCGACCCATCAGTTTGTGCTCTGTCCTTTATAAGACAGTCTCTAAAGTTCTAGTCAAGAGACTTTAACCATTCCTATCGATTTTGGTGTCTGAATCTCAATCAGGTTTTGTTTCGGAAAGATTAATTTCAGACAACATCTTGATAGCTCATGAACTGGTCCATGGCTTACAAGCTCATCCAGAGGTGTCAAAGGAATTTATCGCCGTAAAATCTGATATGTCAAAAGCTTATGACAGGGTGGAATGGAGTTATAATCGAGCTCTTCTTGGGGCAATAGGGTTCAACCGTCGGTGGAATGACTGGGTAATGGCCTGCATCTCTTCGGTTACGTACTCAGTGTTAATAAACGACCAGCCTCATGAGATGATTTTATCGGAGAGAGGGTTGAGACAGGGTGATCCCTTATCACCTTTTGTCTTGTGCACCGAAGTGCTGTCTCATTTACTGACCAAAGCAGAGGAGAATGGCACCTTGATGGGTGTAAGTTTTGGTCCAGAAGGACCTTCAATCACTCACTTACTCTTCGCAGATGATAAGTTGTTCCTTTGTAAGGCGAATGGGGGAAGAAAGCAGGGTTCTAAAACTCATCTTGGATCGATATGGAGGAGCTACGAGGCAAGAGATCAATGTCAGAAAGTCTTCAATCACTTTTGGAGAAAAGGTTGACGTAAATGGCATACAAGAAATCTTTCAAATCTTCAGTGAGGGAGGTGCAGGCATGTATTTAGGGCTGCCAGAATGCTTCAGTGGTTCAAAAGTTGAACTGTTCAGTTACATCAAAGATAATCTTACAGCCAGAACTTCAGGCTGGCATGCTCGAATGTTATCTCAAGGTGGAAAGGAGATCTTACTTAAAGCAATAGCCCTTGTGATGCCAATTTTTGCCATGGGCTGTTTTAAACTGCCAAAGACCATTTGTGACAATTTAATCTCGGCTATGACACAATTCTGGTGGAGTTCCTCTGAACACTCAAGGAAGATACCGTGGGTGAGCTGGGAGAAGATGTGTCTACCAAAAGAGCTAGGAGGGATTGTGTTTCAAGATTTACAACTTTTCAATCAAGCTCTGTTGGCCAAACAAGCTTGGAGAATTCTCTCAGATCCCATGAGCTTAGTGGCTAGATTGATAAAGAGCAGGTACTTCTTCGATGGGGATTTCCTAAAAGGAAAGATTGGGGTCAGACTATCGTTTGCCTGGAAAAGCATAGTCTTCGGAAGAGAGCTATTGATGAACGGGATTGAGCACCAGGTTGGTAATGGAGAAGATATAAGTGTCTGGATTGACCCATGGATGAAGGATGCTGAAGGGATATCCAGAGCTCCTTGGAGAAAGAACTTATTCTTTGATGTGAATCTGTTGGTAAGCGACCTTCTTAATCAGCACAACAATGATTGGAATGAACCCACTCTCTAGGAATTGTTTGTGAAGGAGGATATTGATCAGATTATGAAAATCAAAGCAGACAAAAATCAAAGAGACTCGTGGACTTGGAATTTCAACAAAAGTGGGGACTTCGCAGTTAAATTGGCCTATTGGTTAGCCTCTAACCTTCAGAGAAATGAATCCAGAAAGGAAGCAGAAGTGCAGCCATCGATCAACCCTTTAAAGGCTCAAGTTTGGAAAATTCCAACGGAACCAAAGATTCGTACGTTTTTATGGAAAGCTCTGAGTAATGCTATACCGGTGGAAGAAGGGTTTGAAAAAAAAGAGGAATGAAAATCGATAGGAGATGCCAAATTTGCTGCAGGGGGAATCAATCAACCAGGTGCTGTTTATTTGCACCTTTGCTAGGCAGAGCTGGGCGATGGCGAACATTCCTCTACCTGAGAATGGTTTTGAGGTGAGTTCAATCTTTGCGAATGTTCAGTCCTTAGTGATGTATGGTAAGAACAGTTCTGTGCTATTTGTACAAAGAAGAAAATGGCCATGGGTGATATGGAATATATGGAAAAGAAGGAAGAAGTTCTTGTTTGATGGTGAAAATGTTCAAGCGCAAGAAACAGCTTCTAAGAGTATTGAGGAAACAGATTTGTGATTCTCAGCGCAAGCTTATGATACTGCCCAAAATGAGGAGATACAGAGGAGTGCAGGTTTAAAAAGGAAACGATGGAGTAAACCACCTGAGAATTGGGTTAAATGCAATGTTGGAATTTTTTGGTGTAAATATTGGAGGATCACAGGGGCTGCATGAGTGCTTAGATCAGACAGGGGAGTAGTTTTGTTGCATAGTAGAAGAAATTTTGTTGAGTTCACAAGCCTGGAGGAAGCTAAAGTGTGTGTTTTAAAATGGGCCATTGAAAGCATGGTGGCTCATAAAGTGAACAAGGTTATCTTTGCTTGTGAAAATGGAGCTTTGGTGGAGGTCTAAGAGGTGGCCTGCCTTTAGAAAGGTACAACTAACCCCTAAACCATAACCCCTATATAATATACAATAAACACTATAATATAAACCATGAACAGTACACAAGAAAACATAAAATATAAACAATAAACCCTCTACATACACAATCTTTATCAATAGTTACATAACATCAAATAAACAACTTAATGAGAAAGGTACAACTTCTTGCGAGATGTACAACATTGTTTGTTATCTGTTAACGTATTTGTTACCAGATAAAACAACTTGTATCCGATTAATATTATATACGACATATTAAGGACAAACATTTCTGCAATTTATAAATAGAATACTTGTTCAAACATATTTAACGTACAACTACATTCGACTGTGTTAGTTTTAGTTACTTATATAAATTAAGTTCTCATACTACATAAACAGTCTCACAACATCTAAACTATTTGAATGTGTCGTACAATAAGACAGCCAATTTCTGCCCATCTGCATCTAGGGAGTCAGGTGTGTTGCATCTACATATATCATCTCTTCCAATCGCATGAGCTTGTATGAGCAATACCGATGTTATTGCAGACTCAGCAGAACAGCTATTCTGTGTGACATGCTTCGATCTTTCAACTTGTAATGGCCTTAGGTCTCTAACGGTTAAGCACCGGCCAGCGTGCTTCAGCATGTATGGAAACATCTCTGCAATTGGGGTAAGAGCGACTGCCATCCCAGCGTCACTGCGAAGCGATATATTGCAGTCCAATACGAGTATGTTGGACTGCAACATGTCAATACATATGCCAACCCAATGTTTTATGTCCACTGTGTACGGAAAATAGTAGCACTGGGCAAACAATGTACTTGGACCACAACTTTCAAAATACCTGATCAGCTCTCTTGGAAATCGATAAGTGTTTTTACATCGGGCGTTTGAGAACTTGGTGAAAGCTTTTGCAATGGACGGAGCAAATTTAGAATCGAAAAAGGCAACCCGCTTACAATCTCCTTGCTGTCCATCTGTGGGGAATATTGATCTGGTATAATGCATGAGCGCATCAACAATCTGCAAAACCCACCATCAAGAAATACATATCATATCGTAGTTGTCCCCAGTATTATATTACATACATATGTCATCCACATATATAACCCCAACTTCATCATATTACAGATAACAAATGTATTATCATATATTAGTATTATCTTACATATATATGTCAGAAACTGTCTAACACCAACTTAAATAGATTACATATAATAACATTATTATCATATAATACTACGATCTTACTTATATGTGTCCTTAGTAAACTGTATATATCCAAATTCAGCATATTACAGATAACAACCTTATTATAATATAGTACACATATCTTACCTATATATATCCTCCTTACAATGTATAAAACCAAATGAATGGGATTACATATAACAAACGTATTATCATCTATTATATATGATATTATACAGCACATACCTTGGCTGATAAAGGTCTGGTTCTTGCAGTTATCGCATCGAAATCTTTATTGCATATATTGATCCCACCAACTTTGATTGTGCTATACAATACATATTCCACCATATTTATATAATTGTGTCAGTTACAGTATTTGGTCATATTTAACCATGTAAGGACATATTCAAATAACTTACAATTTTTTCTTTGTTTGTTCACAAAGCTCACTGAACTTCCTGGTGAAATCAATAGGTTGCTGTCATGGGTGACCGGAAAGGTGACCTTCCATAACCTTCTCTTGAGTAAAACCGATTGAGAAAGACGGCCTGCAGATAATATCTATCCATCCCAATCCTGTAAATGGAACATCAGATTTCTACATATGAGTTTATCTTCCAACTTTTAAACACTTTGAAATTATGAATATATATCTACCTCCATCAAGTCATCTTGTATACGAACATCATCTTCACCAACCGATTTTGATGCACTTACTCCCTAATATGTTTATTATAAATAATAAATTGCTTAGCCGAACACCTTATAAATTAGCTGTATATTGACTGAGTTTCACATAAGAGTAGAATCTAATTACCTCCCTCGAAGATGATTCCGTATTTGTATCAGATTCGCCCACCGATTTTGGTCCACTTGGTACCTCAGTAGCTTCAATCTGGTTTGTACCTTTGTTTTAGTATTCAAACGAACAAATCTAAACATGTGTACAGATGAATATAAGAGGATTACCTCGTTATCATCTTCGCTACGTCCATCATCGTTACCACCAGATGTTGCACCACTTGTGCCGTCCTTATTGGTCGATTTTACATTTCCATCGATGTTGCCAACTATATCTTGGTCAGCCTAACATGTGAAATGTACATAATATATCTGTTATACAATCACCGAATAATGTTTATGGATATTTAATTAGTTTCACATATTATGATAATCAACATACCTCTATAGAATCACCTTCAATGGGTTCATCAGCTTCACCCAGAGATTTTGGTCCACTTGGTACAGCATTAGCTTCAATCTGCTTTTTTAACTTATCATTATTATCATAATCCAAAATATAAAACTTTTATATCCTGAAAATAATATGTTTACCTCGATATCATCTTCTCTACGTGCATCATCGGTACCACCATATGTTGCACCAATCGATGTGGTACCATCGATATCCTAACATGGGAAATGTAGATAATAAATGTGATAGCCAACCAATTCAAATATTGTTTGGTATACTGAATGGTTTACCTCCATCTCTGTATCATCCGTACATGCATCAGCTTGACCAACAGATGTTGCACCACATGGAGGGTCATTTTCCAAAATTAGATTACCACCACTGTTGTTTATAGTGTCATTGACCGGCTACAATATAAATGGATAATATATTTGTTAGCCAACATCGTATACATTAATGTTAAACATATTAGTTAGATGATTAATGCAGTTTGGACATACAGACTGCCTTGTCGTATCTAGACTGCTTCGATTGCACGCGTTTACACTGCTGAGAACTTCAAATATTATGTGATCGGTGGCATCATTGGGCACAGAAGGAGTCTTGGTGACATCCACTATAGGAGATGATTGACCACCATGATGTGCATCATGATTGGTAACTGGCGAAGTTTGAACATCGGGAGCTGATTTCATTTTTGCATCAAACAACTGTCTATAGCTGTCAACAATTGCCTCGTGCACCAACCCAAACTCGAAACCAATCTGTGACTTCATATCCTTTTGGAATGCATGAAACGCTTTCTTCAGATCAGAAACATGTTTAATAGAAGAATCTACCTTCTCCTCAAGCCTTCGGAACTCAGATTTCATATTATGGACTACCATAGCAGACACTTGCTCAGCTTTCATATTATCTACATCGAGATTCGAATCCACCGGTGCTTTTCCTTTATTTCTTCGCTTTGCTTCCATCTCAGCAGCCTTCTTGGCTTTTGCTTCCTCCCGCATTTGAATAACCTCTGCCCTACTCGCTACTCCAGTGAACATCGAGTTGGAAAAGCTTTGCCTATCTGCAATCAGCTTAACCAGATTGTCAACTCTCGAATCATCCTCCTCGTCTGACCAACCAAACTCGTCAACTGATATAGGATTACTAGAATCATCAGGGAGTATGGACTCAACGACAGTCTGCAAACATTTATAGTAAGTGTTAGTCTACTAATGTAACGGTATAATATAAAACATATACACAATAAACCATTAATTGTGACAACATTTATAATATATATAACACGCAATGTTATTGATAAGTTATAGGTTATCATGTAATATGTGAATGTGGTAAATTATTAATGGTTTGACAAGTACCTGAGAATCTTGGTTGAGAGACCTTGCATGTCCTGGACTAAGTGTAATCCTGACAGATGACTTAACTGGTGCTTGTCCATCTTCTTCTTCGTCATCTTCTTCATCTGATCCGGAAGATGCAGACTGTTCTTCCACAACCTCTTTCAATGCAGGCACTGCTGCGGCCATAACCAATTGCAGAGACAGAGCAAACCCAGGGACAGCTATTGTATCTTGCGAGAGTGATATCTCGTTCCTCTCTTTCATGTTCTTCATCAACAAGTCAAACAAAAGCTTCCCCCAAGGATACGCAAAAAATTCATCTAAATCCTTAGTAAGCTCAGCATGTTCCTTATGTATCTTCGGATGGTGTGTTGTGGGAAGCACAGCATATGATAGTAGAGCAAGGCATGCGTACTTCAGCCTAATATCCTTGTCCGATACGGTGTTCTTCTTTAACATCTTAATAACTTCCACCGCGGTGATCGACTCACACTTACCAAATAGAGATGGCCATTACGACTTTTTCGATTTCTTTTGGTACTTTCCACATCGGAGACCCGTGACTAAGGCGAATTCTCTCAACGAATATATAACTGGTTTACCACAAACAAAAACCATACTTCAAGTTTCTTCTTCGTCTTTAATTGGTTCGACATTAAAAACCTCCCAAATCGGCCGGATAATGTGGGTTCGTTGACAAGAGAAATAAACTTGCCAAATGCGGAATTACGAAGAAACTGTACCTCATCTTCGGTTAGCGCTTTGAGAACAGTTCGAATCGGAGTTGATGTGTGGTATGCCGTAACCCTAAGCCCCATTGGCTCTTCACCGGCGGCGAACATTCGCGGTGGTAAATCGGGGGTTTCGGAAGATGGAGAACCCGGTGGTGAGTCTACCAGTCTCGCACGCATTGTTATCTGGAATTTAACTGTAATTAGTTAAGAAGAAAACTGTAATTTACGTATACAGTACAAGTAAAATATGAAACAGAGATGGAGTATATTTACCTCGTCTTGCGATTCAGGGTACGGTGGACGAATTTGCGTAGGGTCACTGTATTTACCGCCGGAAATTTGATTTTCGAAATTATACGGTTTGAATTTTGACGGAGAAATCAAAGAATATCGGAGAGTTACTATTTACTTGACAGCTAGTTCGATAACCATCGAAGTTATAAATTGTATGTAACGGTGTAAGTAATCGTCTCATTGAACCGTCGCGTTTATTAATATGATAAGTTGGCAAACATAAAGTTTCTTAGCTTTTCATCATTGTTGGTCTGACACAATTATACAAGTATATACACCTATATTAATTTTTTAATCTATGTAGTAGGGGTGCAACCGTATTTATTGAAATATAACAGTGTATCAACAGTTGTTTCTTACGAAAACTAAATACACTATAGTTTTTGTGTATACACTACAATTTCCCTTAAATAAAACAGTATTTAGGAAACGCTAGGCTTTTTAGTGACTAAACTCGAATCAAAATTTCGCTTTAGAGCTCAAAATCACTAGAAGCGGCAACATTTATCTAATTTTGTTTCGTACGTCTAATACTTTCGTAACCTGTTGAAGAACTAAAAAAATGAAAAAGAAATCGAACAAAATTTCATATAAGGAATTGAAAAGAAAAAATATAGAAACTTTTGTTCTTTATCAATTTTTGAGGAGGAAAACCTTTCTTCACTAATTCATCAAAACATGAAGAAAAATAAGGAATGTTTTGGGACCTATGTTTAAAAATTGACAAAATGTTCCTCTTGATTGGTATAAATGTTGAGGAATAATAATTTTTTTCATACTTATTTTCCTAATATATGATCACCAATTAGGGTATAAGTGTTATCAGAAATATAAAATTTGAATTTTTTTTAAAATAAATAACAAAAACAAAAACAAGATCTCGTCACTACCTTTAAGTGTTCTCCGTTTACTCTCTCTTTCTCTCTCTGTTCTTTCATTGAGATTCTGTGAATGTTTGGGATTTGTGGCTGACATTCTTCAATTCTTTGAGGATCTTCTCTGTCTTAATTAATGTTCATGTTTATAAGTTGAGTGTTCAGATCTGGGACCAAAATCTTGGGGACAGACGAAGATAGCAACATTGTTATCTAAAATTCTTGGTATCTCCTCCGCTCTTTCCTTTTTGAGACAACTCTGGATAAGAAATCTGTCTGGTGTTGCTGACTCTTTCTTGTCTAGCTCCCCCATGATTTGGTAGCCAATCTAGTTCTTCTGCTCCGTTGCAAGGTAGTTGCGACAATGTTTGAGTTTGGAATTTTGGGGATGTGAAGAATTATTTTGTGATGACTAATGAGTCCCTTTTTGTTTAGGGAACAATTTTGAACCTTGGGACTGTTTCGTTAATAAACTAATCTTGGATCCTTTTTGGTTGAAATTAAGGATTGGCTTCAAAAGTAAACTGTTTAGACAAGTTGTAAAGTTTAGCTTACAAACAAAGATACTCTTTCCTTTTTAATCTTTTCAAGATTTTGGATTGATTTTAAAAAGTGGCATGCGGTTGTTTGGCATCTGTAGAGATTTTATGTTCAACAGATATCAGTAAAAGAATAGAAAACCAATCAGCAACTAACTGGTTCTGCTAAAAGGTGATGATTTGTTCTTTTTTTTTTTTTATAATCAAAACTGGATTTTTCATCCACTTTACGCGTGAGAAATTTATTAATATATATTTTAAAATTATTAATATTTTTATATTTATAATAGTAACAATATATATATATATATATATATATATTATAATTTTCACTTAATTTACATATATTAATATATACCAGTTGAAGCTAAATGATGTTTAGAATGTCTATTAAAAATTTTAAAATATTTATTATAATAACTTTAAAATAGGAATGTTTTAATTTCTAGAATAAATCCAATAATGTAGACAAATTTCAAAGTTCAAGAAATTACTAATCTTTATTAGTAGAGAATAATCCAATTTAATTTTTTAAATTTTTTAAAAATTTTAAAATATGAGATTTATTTACTATAGAATATTAATTAAATAGAAATGTTTTAATTTAATAGTTATTAGTAGATAATAAAATGCTTCAAATAAATATAAGTTTTCTTAAACATAGTCCAATAATTTTTTGTGTGAGGACTTTTTTAATATATAGTTTCAAAATCAATAATATTTTTAAATATTATTTTATATTTGTAATAGTAACAATATATATATATATATATTATAATATAATTTATCATTTAGTTTACATATATTAATATATAATAATTGAAGTTAAATGACGTTAACAATGTCTATTAAATTTTTAACAATATTTATTACAATAACTTT
>OVBI01001037.1:0-43989 GCA_900406495.1 Sisymbrium altissimum | reverse complement strand
AGGCCTAATTGCAATATTTATTGATTTTGACCATAGCCCATAATTCCACAAGGTTTTTAACAATCGAATTGCGAATACAATACCTATCTCAGGCTCTTTAATATAATTGGTTCTTACCTCTTTACGTAAAAATCTACTATTTATAGAAATCTTAAAACATTTAGATGATGAAAGTTTTACTAGTTTGAGTTGCATATGTAGATAGGATGAAACAAACTAAACTTATCCCAACAAAATATCTACAGGATTATAGTGTATATATCTATAATCCATACAAGGCCAGAATGATAAGTTCCTATCCTAGCTACTGGAACAGATTCCATATAATGGACCTGAATACACATAAGACCGGCCCATAAAAGGCCCATCATATCTGATATTTTGCACCACTTGGGAGAGTTAGAAATAAATAAGATAGGGCAGAAGCAGAGAAGCAAAGGCGTGGAAGGTTACAAAGCCTTTCAAAAACTCACACTCTCCACCTTATCTCTTCCTCCTTCCCTCTTTTTCTTCCCTCTCCGGCGAGTATCCAACAATGGCGTCCACGGTCGGAGTTCCATCTCTTTACCAGGTTCCTCACCTGGAAATCTCTAAACCCAACTCCAAGAAGAGGTCTGGTTGCTTAGCTCTCTCTCTGGATAAGCCTTTCTTCTCTCCCGTTTCTCTTCGAAGAACTCGTCTTATCCACTCCTCTCTCCATATTCCCTCTGCCGTCGCAACTCCCAATTCAGTTCTCAGTGAGGAAGCTTTCAAAAGCCTTGGTCTTTCTGACGAATTCGACCTCGACGGCGACAACAGCGACTCCTCCGACGATGTTGAGGAACTCGCTATCTCGAAACTCGGCTTGCCTCAGCGTCTCGGTGAGTCTCTCGAGAAGCGTGGTATCACTCACCTCTTCCCCATTCAGGTTCATCTCTTTTCTCTCTGATGGATAATGTTTTCCACTTAGGTCTTCATTTCTAAATTATAAAAATGGTTCCTTTGTGGATAAGAATCTGACAACTGTTAAAAGACTTATCCTTTGTGTTCACTAGAAGGCTTTTAAGCCCACACATCTTATATATGTTGAGTTTGTATTGACATAATGTTTTTGGTATCTGTGTTGTCTGAAGAGGGCTGTGCTGGTTCCTGCTCTGCAAGGACGAGACATCATAGCTCGTGCAAAGACAGGAACTGGGAAGACTTTAGCTTTCGGAATCCCTATCATCAAACGCCTCACTGAACAAGCTGGAGACTACTCTGCTTTCAGGTCTTTCTTTTTTACTTTACATCTCCTTTGTTAACTTACATTGACGTTTCCATTGGATTTTCTAAATGTTTAGTTTTTTTTTTCGTTATGAGCAGGAAAGCTGGTCGTCTTCCTAAATTCCTTGTCCTTGCGCCAACCCGAGAACTGGCTAAGCAAGTGGAGAAGGAGATTAAGGAGTCTGCGCCTTATTTGAGCACTGTTTGTGTATACGGTGGTGTTTCTTATACCATTCAGCAGAGTGCTCTGACTCGTGGTGTTGATGTTGTTGTCGGAACTCCTGGAAGAATCATCGACTTGATCGAAGGAAGGAGCCTCAAGTTGGGTGAAGTTGAGTACTTGGTGCTTGATGAAGCTGACCAGATGCTTGCTGTTGGGTTTGAGGAAGCCGTGGAATCGATTCTTGAGAATCTCCCGCAGAAGCGTCAAAGCATGCTTTTCTCAGCAACTATGCCTACTTGGGTGAAGAAGTTGGCGAGGAAGTACCTTGACAATCCCTTGAATATCGATCTGGTAAAACCTTTCCTTTGCTTGCTTCATTGGGCCTTCTCATTATTTCGGTTTGACTTAGATGGTTAATGCTATCTTCTTGTTTGTTTTACTGGATTTACAGGTTGGAGACCAAGACGAGAAGCTCGCGGAAGGGATCAAACTTTATGCAATCTCAGCCACATCGACATCAAAACGCACTATTCTAAGCGACCTTATAACAGTATGGCTCAGTTGATAGTTTGCTATTTCCTAAACATGGTTGATGATTGATTGGTGTCTTTAGCTCTATATTGATTTTTTTTTTTTTTGTATTTTTAAAAATTGAAGGTGTATGCGAAGGGAGGCAAGACCATTGTTTTTACTCAAACAAAAAGAGATGCAGACGAGGTCTCTCTAGCATTGTCAAACAGTATAGCTTCCGAAGCACTTCATGGAGATATCTCTCAGCATCAAAGAGAGAGAACTCTCAACGGTTTCCGCCAAGGGAAGTTCACAGTTCTAGTTGCCACTGATGTTGCATCACGTGGACTTGACATCCCGAACGTAGATCTAGTAAGCTTTCCAAGTTTCAGTAGATAGTTTGTCCTCTTTTATGGCATGTTTGTCTGTTAGTTCTAACATTTTCTTTTACAGGTTATCCACTATGAACTTCCTAATGACCCAGAGACTTTTGTGCACCGTTCTGGTCGTACTGGGCGTGCAGGGAAAGAAGGCTCTGCCATTCTCATGCATAGCAGCAGCCAAAAGAGAACAGTGAGGTCTCTGGAGCGTGATGTAGGCTGCAGGTTTGAATTTATTAGCCCACCAACCGTCGGAGACTTGTTGGAAGCGTCAGCTGACCAAGTGGTGGCCACTCTAAACGGTGTTCACCCTGAGTCTATTAAGTTTTTCTCAGCAACTGCTCAAAAACTATTTGAGGAAAAAGGAACGGATGCTTT
This sequence comes from Sisymbrium altissimum, assembly GCA_900406495.1. Lineage (NCBI taxonomy): Eukaryota > Viridiplantae > Streptophyta > Magnoliopsida > Brassicales > Brassicaceae > Sisymbrium > Sisymbrium altissimum. The sequence continues at coordinate 41,313 of OVBI01001037.1, read as the reverse complement.
AGCTGCAGCTCTAGCTCACCTAAGCGGTTTCTCTCAGCCACCCTCATCGAGATCTCTCCTCAGTCATGAGCAGGTTTTATTCTTAATCGTGCTTTAAGATTCAGGAAAACAAATGAGAGGTCATTAACGTTCTTGGAATGATTCTTGAGAGTCCGATAAACTTTAACATCCACTAGATAGCAACTCTTTTTTCACTCAAGTGAATATAAGTCCTCTATATAGATTTGATAATCCGACAAATATGAACTGAAGGATTTTTGGACTGCAGGGATGGGTGACTTTGCAATTGATACGAGATCCAACAAACTCTAGAGGCTTCCTGTCTGCGAGATCTGTCACCGGTTTTCTTTCCGATGTATACCGCCCAGCCGCAGATCAAGTTGGAAAAATCTTCTTGATCGCAGATGACAGGGTCAGTATCATTGTAATGATCAGCAGTATTTTTTGAAAACTATCTTCTTTTCTAAACCTCTGATTCTGCTATTATATCAGGTGCAAGGAGCTGTTTTTGATCTACCAGAAGACATCGCCAAAGAGCTGCTAGAGAATGAAGTCCCAGAAGGAAACAGTTTATCCTTGATAACAAAGGTATTACTCCCGGCTTCTCTTAGTTTTCTACTGGGGTTCACTCTGAGACAACATAACATATGCACAATAACACCCTTTTTGACTAACAACACTGGACATATTTGGGGTTTTGATTGTAGTTGCCTCCGCTGCAAGATGATGGACCATCTAGTGATAACTATGGACGGTTCTCTAGCAGAGACAGGAGTCCTAGAGGAGGAGGAGGTTCTAGAGGGTCAAGATTTGGCGGTAGAGGAGGATCATCACGAGGACGTGATAGTTGGGGAGGTGATGATGACAGAAGAAGTAGAAGCAGTGGTGGTGGAGGAAGCAGCTGGTCCCGTGGTGCTGGTTCCAGAGGAAGTTCTGATGATTGGTTGATAGGCGGCGGTAGTGACAGAAGATCATCAAGCAGCAGAGCTCCTTCCCGAGAGAGGTGAGTTTTTTTAGCTTCAAAGAAATCTAAAGTTAAATCTGCGCCACTTGCTCATTAAACTGATTAATTGGTGTCTGTAAAACAGGAGTTTTGGAGGTGCTTGCTTCAATTGTGGAAGTTCAGGACACAGGGCAGCAGATTGTCCTGACAAGAGAGGATTTTAAAGTCTTCTTAGTTAATGGTTTCTGCTCTTGGGAAAGAGAGACCCTTGTCCTTTTTGGTGTTCGTCATGCGAGTCTTTTCGTGCTTTGCTTCCGCCGTTTGTTTCAGACGGTACTGAGTGCAATCATGGAGGATGTATGCTTCAGACAAGGTTTAACTACAAGCATAGTGCAGAAAAAAAAGAGAGGCAGAAAGTAAGTAAAGGAGAAGGTTTTCCTCAATTGGCATTTTCAGAGATTGCTTCAGAAACAAGGGAAAGCTGATGGATCTTTTTTTTTAGGTTATTGTAATGATCAGATTCCATGTTTCTGAGTTTTGTATGATTTAAGTGGTTAGTCAGTCTATTTACACTACCCTTTTGTTTTGTTTTTGTACGTTTCTATTATTATATGTGAATGGGATCACATGTATTTTGACAGAAGGAACTTTGTATGTCATTATAATAGAATCGTTTCGTCTTAATATAAATGGAAGTTGTTTATCTAGTGGTTTTGTATGAAAGAAAGCAATCGAGTGTTCGATTATTTTATGCGGTCGGTATAGGTCAATGTAAATTTGTTGCAAATCATTCGTTGAGTTGTAACGATAAATTTGAATAGACTTTGTCACACAAGCACCAGATACATAATTAAAATTTATTATAATTCTCGATTTTTCTTCATGAGGAATACATAAAAGACATCCTTAGCATTTGGCTGAATCGATATAAGATAACGACGAAAGACACATCACAAATATAAAAAATAAGATCAAACGGTGGAGGAAGGTGATGGAGATGTTGTTGGTCTAGAAGGTCTTTGTGGGAGACCACACTTCGTCAAACAATCTTGGTAACAAGGTTTGTTTTGTTTGCCACAGCTTATGGAACAGTTTCTGAAGCAATCGAATTTTGGATTTGGCGCTTGGTTGCTCTCATCAACGTTTGTTGCGTTGCATGCTTGTAAAACACATCCCATCAATATCAATGCCATCACCATACACACTTTTCCCGCCATTTTCTCTTACAAGTTTCTTTTGTTCGAGACAAAATCACAAGACGTGTATATTGTTTGATATATATGAGATGTGTATATAGGTGATAGAGAGGAAGGCGTTTATATATTGAGTTTTTGCCTCTATATATAGTACATTTGTTATTTGCTATTTTAGTTTGGCTTGACTTGAATCGAAATTCTCTGTTTTCTATCTGGTTTTACTTAAAAGTGCCAGACCATTTGTATCATGAACAAGACCAGTTTGTCATGGATTTTAATGAAAACTCAAATTCAGCCACAATATACTGTTATTCAATTACTGATTCCAAACTATACTTTAAAATCTGGGGATATTAAATCTTAGATTTGTTAGTTATGTTTAGGAGATTTTACACTTTGATGTCATTAATTTAAGATCTCCTCTACTTTATTTAAATTAAGTATTATTCAGAAAACCTTTGTATATGAATTATTTGAAATGAAATTTAAATGGAGCTTCATGAGTAAATTATCAAAAAGAAAATGATAGTTTAAATGAATCGATTGCTGAGTTCTATCAAAGTTCGCATGAAGAGAAATCAATCAAGCAAAGGAGAAGAAAAACCAGAGCACAGAGATTCCATTAATCTAATATATATTATAAGATCCCATGAATTCAATTTTATGAAATTACATAAAAGCCAATCGCGGATTGGCAAGGCAAAAGTACCAATCACAAAATCCCAACAAGTACAAGAACAAAAGCAAAACAAAAATTATATAGTAGGTAAAAGGTGTATAATAATAATAACAGTAATCATATGGTTATATAGAAAAAAATACGGCCAAGCAGAGACTTCCTGGTAAAGATGAAACCACCCAGCTACCTGCAATTTTTTTCAAGAAAGCAGACATTGATTATCATCACATACATACACCTTTTGTCCTAAAGATTCTTACAGAACTAGATACCAAATATAAATGCTATATCAAAGCATCAGCTTCCACAGCCTTTATTCCAGATTCTTAGGTTACCTTTTTACTTTTAAAGATCAAAGACTTGAGTTGGGTTTGAACATGAATAAAAAAATGATTGATCATCATTGACTGTTACGCATACATACCTGATCAATTTATCGGGTTTTTCTTTACGATGCTGCTTCCTAGGCTTCAACCTAAATAGAACGTTCACAGAATTGTTAACTTACGAATCTACCAATAGCTTCTTAAGTGATGATAAAATAATGGCATCATAACTGAAGCTATTTGGCTTCTATAGTCTAAACCATATCACCGTGCCAAGCTATTTGGCATTGTCTGTTTAATACGGAATTGCCGGAAACAAGACTTGGATAAAAGTTTATGCTGACTGCATTATTCTTTATCTTACAGAACAATCAATCACGAATCCATGATTCAAACTTGTAAACATCAGTTACAAGCTTCTACATTACACAAGTGGTTCAAAGGAGGAATCTTTTATTCCCTTTTGACTACTAGAGATTAGAGAATAGCACAACTATTGGTTTTTACCTTCTCAGCTTCAGGAGAAAAGAGTGCCTTCACCTCCTGAAATACATCTTCAATGGGCTTTGCGGCATGAATCTGAAGCCAAGTAGAACAACAACAAACTGTTACAACTTACAATTGCTGGACCGTAATGCAATCAAAACAAAGAGAAAGATTGTACCTTCCGAACTTTCCCCTTATCTTCGTAGTACTTAATCACTGGTAAGCTAGATTCAAGAAACACCTTGAAACGCTTCCTTATAGTCTCGATATTGTCATCCTCTCTCCCCTTCAACACATAATGGAGGCAACAATCAATATACGTATGTAACGCAGAATGGAACAAGAGCTTAGACTAAATAAAGTGGCAGAAATTTTCGTATCATATTAACCTGGTTTCGGCCCAACAGGCGCCTCTCCATCTCTTGCTCAGGACAATCAAAGAACAAGACAAACTTTGGTTCAATCCCAGTCTACAAATATCATAAAAGGCATGTCATTAAGCAAATTGTATAGCAAAAATAAAGACAAGAAATATCTGTTAAAATAAATAAATGTACTTACAACTTTTTCAAATGCAGCTCGGTTTTCCTCATTGCGAGGGAAACCATCAATGAGGAATTTGTCGTTCCCGTTTTCCTCAATTGCTTTCTGCAGAAGCTTGATTGTAACCTCAGAAGGTACAATCTTCCCCTCTTTAATCATATTCTGGATCATAGTTCTGCAACACCATTTAAAAGGACAAAACTTTTCAGTAAACGATCTCAAGAAGGATAATGAATGTGAAGCTGACTCCTCATGCTTTTAGCAAGGCCATTTTTTAGTTGAAAGGCTTAATTTAGTAACGTTTTTGTATATATAAGAAAATACCAGAAGGTATTGAGGGCATACCCATTTTCAGAACCTGATTTAATTTCAGCCCTAAGAAGGTCTCCAGCACTCAGATGTGTGTAACCAAAATGTTCAACGATATAGGCACACTGTGTACCTTTCCCACTTCCGGGACCACCTGTTCAACATATGCAGGAAATAATAAGCTCAGAAGATCTACAGTTTACTTTTAATAAGTCTACCTAAGAGAGCATCTCATGGATCATGTGGACAATACAATCTACGACAATATTGAGAATACCACAAGCATGATGGCTGAAAAGTAACGATTTTAGCAACAGAAAAAAAGAAGCCTGAACTTACCCAAGACAAAAATAACTGTGGGTTTCTTCGCACTTGCGGTTCCGTTTACATCCTGGAGTAAATAAACCAAAGGTAAACATCAAATGGGCTTAACAAAGTTTTCTCCCAAGCAGAAGAAGCACTGCAGGTAACTGGAACATAACAATGGCTTATAATCCATCAAAGTGTCAAATCATTACCTTGTTAGCAGCATCAACAATGGATCCCATGGTACTAAGCAATTCGTTCAAATATTACCTGTGAAGAAGAATCCAAATCATATTCGAGAAACACGTTTCATAAATAAAAAGTCGCCATAAATGGACTACAAAAGTAACAGATCTAAGTGCTTTTAGTACATAGAAGAACAGGAAAAGTTAGATCCAGGGGGGGGACAAAAGGTTGTAAATCCTAAAACAGCTTTATTATTGCTTTTACCAAATTTCTACAAGACATAAAGATCAAAGTGATGTAAGCACAGATAAATGCTGACGTCTACAGATCAACACAAGTAGAAACCAGATCCGACAGAACAAAAAAAAAACACGATGACAGTTTTAAAACAATTGGATCGTTAAAAATGTGCTCTTTCTCCAAATTTCTGTATTACAAAGAAAAAAGAGAGATAATCAATCAAAGCTCTTTGCTTCAATCTAACCAAGTGACTGAATCCGCAGATCTAAATGCCTAAGCATGTAGATCGAAAGCGGAGTCAATCAGATAGATCCGATGCGCAGAAAACACAATGGACAAAGGAAACAATTTTCTATCATTTTTCTCAACAATTTTCTCACAAGAATCCAATCGATACCCATAATTGGAATTACACAGCTGAAGATCTAATTAAAGATGCAAACTTTGGACGAAATGTAAGATCGAGCATTGGTGGAGAATGACATGAATGAATGAGAGACACGAACCATCATTACACATGTTTTTGTCTTTTATTGAGATTCAAAGGTAATCTTCAGACAATAGTATAAGAAACAGTGAAAGAGAGACAGTTTTGGAGAACAGAAGAAAGATCTGAGAAAAGAGAAGAAAGCGAACCTGAAGCAAAGGGGAACACGGGGAGAGATTTGGTTGAACGCTGAAAAGTGAGGAATGAGCGAGCGCAAGGAGAGAGGCAACCGCGATATAAATATGCACACACATACATTTTACATTCCTTTTTAATTATTTTTTTAATCTTCTGTTGTTACTTTATTAAGGGGACTTTTAATTTCCGTCCATGTGTCCCTGTTACTTTTAATTTAAACCAATGTTTTTAAAGAAAAATTTTATACTATTTAAATTGACAAAAAATAAACGAAATCTGACAAAAATAAGAAATTCTTGGTTGACGTTGTCATAAGAATATCTAAATCTGTCAAACATACATATTAGAGTTATATATGAGCATTATTTTGCTGGGATTATAGATTTTACTCGATTCCAATGATATTAATAAGCTTTACTTTATACACGAGGATATTACAAAAACTAATGGTTATTTCCATCCGATTCATATTCGATTTAAATTTCTGGAAAGGTGTGAAATCAGAGGAGGTAAGAACGGTTTGGCTATATGACACATTAATGCTCAAGAAAACATGTTAAAAGGTTACTTAGAAGACGTTAGTCTACGTATTAAATGGATCCACTTCAGATTTAACGGAGATAAACGGCTAAATGATGCAAAAACGGTCCAGACATTTTATACTATTTAACTTCTTCTTTTTTTTTTTTTTTTGTCACAAAGTTAAAATATTATGTCCACTTTACTCTATAGAATTTAGAACATTGACATAACTAGAATTTGGAGTTAACAAAAGTTTATGATAATACAAAGTCAAAAAAGTGTGTAGAACGTCTGGTGGAGAACGCTTCATTAGCATCACTTCTGTACTGAAACTTTATGGTTTTGGCTAATGAAGTATCTTTGAATCACTTTATGGTTTTGGCTAATGAAGTATCTTTGAGATTCAAATATCAAATATGCAAGTACCTACACGATCGCTCTATGTGCCTATACTCTAGATCGGCCTAAGCGCCAAACTAGCCTACCACATGGGCCTTGCGTATAACGGTAATAGCAAATGAATAAGTGTTACTTTTGTATTTGACACTAATTTTGTTTGTGACTCACACTTTTTCGAAAGCAAGATACTTCGGATCTAACGATCGATACACGTTAGCTCTTTTCACGTGACACATCGCTGATTTTCATGAAGCGTTTATTCGTTTCGCTACAAAGCATCCCGATTGGTTCACATTTAAAATATGGCAGTGGTGATGATGTCGTGATAAATCATCATAAACCTGACCTTTTTGTTTTTGTAAATTAAGCCTGACTTGCTCGTAAACTTTAACGAGTTGTTATTGGGCAATTACTATTTCGAAGTATGAATATTCAAAAGTCAAAACTATTTGTATAGCAATTAAGTGAAGGTTAACAAAAATCTTTAACGAATAATGGAGATTATGAACTAGGTTTGGGCGTAAAAATCAAGATTATGAAGAATAGAGAGAAGTTTAGAAATGGTTAGAGGTTTCTCTTGAAAGTCATTAAGGCCAGCTTCCATAAACTCTTTTACCTCTCCTTCGTTAGCTCTAGTTGTTACTCCTGCTATCTTGCTCTCTATTCCCATCTCTCTTAGTCTCTTTGTCGCCTGATAAAATTTCATTAAAAAAAAAAAAGTCCATTAGTTATATAAATAAATGATCGGTTCTATTTTTGAAAAATTATTATAAAGGAGTCTTATTCAAAGTAGAACAGTTTCCTACGGCTTCTTTATTATGGATGGGAAAATTCTCAAATAATCAAAACTATTACGTAAAATATTATCTTTTTCCTGGGTGTTTTGACAAAAACAATGATCACTTTCTAAATAAATATATAGAAAGAAGAGCGAAAGTAGCCAATTCGGTTAAAAATAAAAGAAAGGAATAGAGTGGAATAACGAAGAATTAATAGAGCAAAAATATTAGAAATTTAATATATACCTGAATACCGTTCATGATGGGCATGTCCATGTCCATGAGAATGAGGTCATAGTTTCTGCCGGAACAATAAACGTCGACGGCTTCTTGGCCGTTACAGACGACGTCGTTTTTAATGCCTAGACGGTCCAACAGTTTGTGATGCATGCTTTGGTTTACGAAATTGTCATCGACGACCAAAGCTGTCAACTTTGACTCTGCCAAATTTGGAACCTCATTAGCTATCTCCCTCGTCATCTTCTTATTTTTTTCCTTTGTTTCTTGAGAGCAACAAATATTACTGAATTCTAAGAAAATATATTTTGTGATGGAAACTCAAAAACTTGTTGCAGTCTCTATTTAAAGGAGAAGCCATTGAGAAAGAATCAGCAATTATAGAACCCAAAACAGTATCAGCTGGATTGTGTTTTGGATTCGGAGGAGATCTAGTGGTCTTTTGTACCTTTTTCTATTTTTGGTAATAAATCTCAGCCGTTGCTTTCTCTTCATGATGCTACATTTTTTTCACGATATTGACCAAGATCCTTTTACTTATTATCAATGATGCTTAGGGTTTAGATTTAGATCAATCAATGACGATCTCTTGAGATCCTAATTAGCCAAAACACAATGTGAGCAAAGATACATGAATAGCATATAATCATATATGATTACAATTTTAAAGATGTCCTGCCAATACGAGATTTATATCATATATACATACATTTAGCAAGAAATATCACATTATATGTTTTAACTTTTGATTCAGTTGTAATTCATAAAAGAAAAAAATCTACACTTCTTTGAAAGTTGAGATTATCAAATATCTACGCATTATATATATTTTCTTTTTTAACAAACAAAATTCACAATTATATGACAAAATCTTGTAAATATCATATAGTTCTCCTCAAAGATATCCGAGTCTATATAAAAAGATTATTTATAAGTTAGCTAATAAATTAAGATCGATCATACCACAAACTTTACTATAAATTATTGTAAACATATATATCATTATCAAACATACCTTCACATATGGTAGTGATGCAAATGCCGATCTGATTTCGGACATTTTTTATTATTCGCTTTATAGAACGGAAAACAAAAGATTCTACAGAGGTTGTGGCCTTGACTGAACAATGTAAACATCTTCCCCAACCAAACAACCTTCAACGTCTTGTGCACATCCAAAGTTCCTTTCCAAGAAGAAACCCACCGAACCGAGTCTCTGACCGAGTTTCTGTCTAAACACTGAGTCAACCGTTAATCGTTTCTTGCTATAGTCAACGGTTAACCGAACGTATTTTCCATCAGCAGGACCTTTTCCTGACACAAGAAGCTCTTCACTGAAGTTTGCAAACGCTAAGGTTTGCACAATCCCATCGAGCTTACCCGAAGCGAGTCTCCATGGTGTTCCTCTCGTCCCTGAAGCCAAAGTCTCACCTAAACCAGGAGCGATCTCGGCTTCCACGAGGTTGCTGTCTGGATCAGCTGGGCTCACTGTGTGAAGAACGAAAGATAAGTCCGGAGAAAGCATTTCTTGAACGAGAACCGCCATTGAAGCTTCTCTTTGAGAGACACCAGCAGCTCTACGGCTAAGAACTGCTCTTCTTGTGTAGAGAGAAGCCCAAACTTGGCAGACCGAATCCGAAAACACTACAGGATCTGAGGGACTCACGTTGGGGATTGATTCATAGAGTCCTGCTGCTGACATTCCGGCTAAGTCCTCGACGTTGGCGCTTGAACGAACAATGAGACGAGCGTCTTTGGGAAACGCTTCGCTTATGCTACTTATTGTTTCTTTAGGCACTTGCAATGATTTCATCACTTCATGGATCTGATCACATATGCCGTCTAGCTCACCGCCTTCAGGTCTGGCGGTTTCTAACTTTTCTAGCAAAGATGCAAACTTTTCTTCTGAATTACTTTGCTTTAACGCTAACTCCATCGATCCGAAAGGTATGACAACTCCAGTTGGAACCTTAAATGATGCCGGAACTCCGTGTTCGCTGTCCACTGCATATTCATTATACAACCAGACAGTAATTTAGAATTTGGTTCCAGTCAATTCGATCCCCTTAGACATTAAGAAAGATTTACCTTTAGTAGAGGCTGCTGCTAAAGATGCAAGAAGACCACATGCAGCAGCTTTTGAACCAGAGGTTGATGCATCTGAATCATCAAGTGCTATGATTCCTCCACTAGGGATATCCTGTGTATAGATGTTTTATCTCATCAGTAAGCGATCTGAGGGTGAAGTGTACGGAATCGCAGAATATCAAAACGTTTACCTTAGACGAGTAAAGGAGGCTATCAGAAGATGAGGAAACAGGCTTTGACTCTTCATCATCTATAGATGAACCTTTCTTATCTGTTTTTTTGTTAGCATTGGATTTGGGAGTACGACTCCTATCTTCAGTTGAAAGTATCATATTTACATGGCTTGGAGATGCTTCCAACCTGTAAGGTTCATATTAGAAAGACCATTAGAGAAGATACATGAGCTTCTTGTTTTACAGGAGATTGAAAGATTAGCTAATTCTCCAAATGGATATCGCCAGACAATTACCTCACATATTTTCCAACAAGTCGCCGTATATCAGCGACCTTGTCATCGTCATCACATGTCACAAAGACAATTTTCTCCTGTGGGAAATAATGTGAAATTGAGAGATTCAGCAATACACTTCTCTAGTAAAAATTTAGGGAAGTGAAATAAGGGAAAAAGGGTTATTGCCTGCCGTGCTCTAACGCCAAGGTGAGACAAGTGAGGCAATTCCTGGAGAAGCATGACTCCAGCTATGTTCCCATTGGCAGCACTTACCTGTCAAAGCATGTTACAACGTAATCTTTAGTATGATATTACAAATCACAGTGAGGTTGAATGTAGGTCAAAAACCTCTTCATCGCCATCAGCTTTGTTGACCAAGAGAATAATAGGACCACCACCAGTAGATGGTAATGATCCCGGCACAATGCTCTCAACCTGCAGTTACAAACGCCAGAGAAAAATTTGCAAATGTGAATCCTCATCAAAGTTAGCAAGCTTAAGGCAAAGCTAATTTAAACATTTGCATCATTCCGGAACAACCAAGTATATGGTGCACTGCACCCGTCTAAACACAATGAAAGAGATAATAATTGTTTCATCTGTAGCCTGTATATCGGGTAACTTTGCGAATAGAATGAAAAATTCATAAGAAAGTGTTTATATTAAGATTTTAATGCGATAGGAGACTGGAAAAATCCTCTAACATTGAAACCAGACATTATGAGTTAATAACTGAGATTTTAAATGATTGTCCCTTCTACGAAACAAAAATAAAGGAAGTGCAAAATCAGCTATGTATTCATTTGCCTTCTCTACGTACCTGAACTAATGTCCCAGAAGTTGATCCAGGTACAATGACGTCCCAGCCCTCAGAACCAAGTGAATTTCTTACAGCTTTTAGGAGAACAGTGCAGAGCTTTGAGATCTGGAAAATTATGCTGTGCGGCAGAACCAGGGGTACGGTCAAAGGAAAATACAGAACGAGAACGAAATTTGAGAAAAATAAGAGAATCTGGAAACATTCTCAAATGATTTCATGAGGTTGCCTTGTACGGCTTAAGTTGAGTACTAGGAAGAAAAGGCCTGACTTACCCAGCACGAATCTCTGCTTCTGTATAGGTCTTAACACTGTTCTCTGGAATTCCTAGAGCTCTTCCTAATATCTGAAATGATAAGCACGTTTTCTTTAGATTAGCAGCAGAGTGAAATTTGGTCTAATATGTCTCTTTTCCTGGTGGAAGAAAAAAATGTGGCCGTACGAATTGGACCTACAATAGAATTTCCATCACCAACTTTAGAATGTAAGGCATGGGATAACGTGTACCTCCACATTCGGGGGAAATATTTGAAGAAGTAAATCAGAATATTCTGCTGTTAATCTCCGTGCTCGATCGAGAGTTGCTTTCAGCCGCATGGCCCAAATGGTTTTTCCATCCTCGTCCCCTTCATGCGAAAAAAGGAGCATAATCAGCTTCTAATTATATAGCTCCCAAATTCTTTACAACCTCAACCTATCCTTACAGACGTCAGAGTTACATAGAACGAGTTGACATAAGTGAGAAGGAAATAACCTTCTTTTTCAAGTAGGTCTCTCTCTCGCCAAGCAAGGAGTTCATTTCCAATTGCTAAACATTCTTCTTGCTTCCAACCAGATAGACCTACTTGGTGAACACCCAAGACCAGAGCATCCAGAGGATCATTCCACGAGGCAACTTTTCTTGATTCCACATCTTTTGCCAGTTGAACAGCTCCTCCCATTGTTTCAAGAGCATTAAGGAATCTACTCAAAATCATTGACAAGTGAGGCGGAGAAAAAACAACTTCCAAAAGAAATATTGCTCCAAAAAAGTAATCAAAATCTTATGCACACCTGCTTAGTAGAACAAAAAAGTAGTCCTCGAGGCCAATCTCACAAAGGCGCCACTAATCAAAGGAGCAAACTATATAAATAAATAAATTGCTTCATGATAGTGCTGAATTGTGTTAGAAAAAAGCTCACCTTCTGGCGCATTGCAATGGCAGCATCGGGAGCATCATTTCGCAAGCCGCTATTAAGTTCCTTAATAATTGTTTCTCTTAGAGACGCCAGAGAATGCATAGTTTTAATCAACTCCAAAACATTGCTTGATTCTCCGGATGCGTCAAGGCGCTGGAAATATAAATTTCGCAGTCAGACTAATTAAGAGACTACAATTACAAACTTTGGAATGATTGTATTTAATATAAGCAATCTATCAAATGGTGTGATTGTATGGACACAAAATCAGAATGCATCAGTCGCTTCTTTGCAGGGTGCCATTAGGATTAATTTTTTTTCCTTTTCTTAAAACAGAGAATCCAGCCAAGGATGGGGTGATTATCTTTATGCTGGCTAATATTTGTACCCTAGCTAATATTGTTGTGTATAAGCCATATCAATTCAGAAGATCATGCACGCAAATCTCATAAATATTGTATGCTTCTTTCAGAAAACAACCATATGACCCAGTAAGCACCGGTTCACAAGAAAAAGAAAGGTGAGAGCTTACCCCTTTACATTCAAAAAACAAATTGAGAGCAGAAAGACCTCTCTCGTCCATAGAAATTTTCATAGACTCAAGTTGTTCGGTGAGGCTGCAATAAGATACAAGGGATATTTAATCAATTATACAGTAAATGGGACCATCATATGGCACGTAATATGATGATAAATAGGTTTGGCTTCAGAAATATATAGTACCTTCCAGCATTAAAGAAATCCTTAAGCTCATTATGGAATATTCTGAATTGCTCCACAAAGTCTCCACTGTATTTTCCTGGGGTCTCAGTAATTCTTTCAAGCATTGCTTCTGTTGCAATTAGATCTTCTGGGCCCGCATTCCGGTGAAGCTTATTTTGTATGGTATGCTTGATTTCTTGCTGGAACAAAGATAGGTTATATGAATACTATGACAGTAACTCATCTAGTGACAAAACAGCTAAAAGAGAGTATTATTACCTTGAGATCATGAGGAATGTCATTGCGATGGGCGATGTCCCTAATTCTAGTTAGAGGGACAGATGCAGTGAACTCTGCTTTGAAAGAAGGCAAACACGGATGGATTTTCCGAGAAACAAGTACTTCCTACCAAATCAAAGCATTTCCAACTTAGAGAAGCTGCTACTAAGTTAACAATAGGTACAGGTTTTTGAGAGGGGAGGCTGTGAAAGCAGAGAACATGTAAGCGCTTAGTAGACAATTAGAAATGTGTTACCTCAGCCGTAGCATCTTTCTTGCTGCAAATGTTCTCCAACTCACGGAATATAAGCCTGGAAATCTCAGCATGCCGGTTTGGACGGTGATGCCCTCCATCTTCAAAGCAAGGAATCTGACCTGTGTTTATCCACTGCATAAGAAGCCATACCAACAAAAAGAGGTGAACTTTCCAAACATATGAGAACGGCAAATACAGTTATCAAAAAGAAAAGAGAAACCTTCAAGTAAACTGCAGAGTATATGAGCGCCTTTAAACGTTCCTCCCTCTCAACACTCCCAACTATAACCTCGCGTACCATTTCAAGCTTGAACACACAAACATATTAAACAAATAAGAGACGTTTCATCCTTCGCCATTTCAAAGGAAAACGAAAACTCCAAAAGTTGAAATCTTTTAACTAAAAAGTACACATCCAACTCATAGCGATACCTTTCTCCACCAGTTCTTGGAGTTGCGATCACCTTCCACCATCTTGAGAGCTGGGCCTTCAAGACCAGTAGTGTCCCAATTCCTGCCAACTTCTCTGTTGCCATGGTCATTGGAGCGCATGAAAGAAGCGTCCTTGCCTTGCCATTGCCCACCCAATGTGCTTTTCTGAAGCTGCGCACCGTTTTCACTGCCCATGACTCTATCATCACCAACGTCGTGGCTATCGCTACTCTCGTGCCCACCACCACCATCACTGGAGACCTCCTGAGGTAAATCAAGGGTTTCTCCGGTAGCATCCCAGTGGCAAACGACGGAGAAGCTCCCGGAACTGGGAAGCCTAATGACGCGATTGTCACCAGATTCCCATGAGAGTGAACCGTCATTCTGTACGATGACGAACTTATACTCCAAAGGCTGACCTCCGGTAAGCTGAAGCTCACAAACCCATCCATTCTCAGTCCAAGTAAGAGGCGACTTCTTCTTCCAGGATCCAATCTCTTTAGCTGATCCAAACATAGCCACATGCTCACCGAACTTGACTTGATGGTTAAGCCTCACATTCAACTTCACCTTCGTTCCCGACCCATCTTTCTTCTTCTGCTGTTCCTCACTGTCTCAGATCAAAATAACATTCGCAAATTCAGAAACTAACAAAACCGATTTCCATCGAAACGAAAGTAAGGAAATTTGAAAAGAAGTGATACATGGTGGAGGAGGAAGCAGCGCAAGTGAGACGAGAAGGGAAGTTTCTGAGTCGCTCCGATTGGCGAACAAGATGAACTCTTCGAGTGAAGCTAGCGAGTCTGGGAAGCGAGGAGTTTCTGGTGATGAAGGTGAAAGGAGAGCCGCAACAATGGCTGCCAATGCTCTCCATTTGGAGCTGGTCTTGTGGGTACGATAAGAGATTTTTTGTTTTGTTTTTGGGTCAGTGTTCAAGTCTCACGAGAAAAAGCCATTAACAATAGGAGTTTTCGCTTTTTTCCTCTTGGAAATTGCCAAAACATGTCCATAAAATATCTTCTATATTTTCTCTATTTTCATCGATTAAATAAAAAATGACTTGTTAAACCATTCTTTTCGTATAAAGTACGTAAAGTAAAGATAAATCACCATAATTATCCTAGGAATTCGGTTCGTCTTGTTGTTGCCAGTTACTAGCATCTTAATCAAGTTAGCATGTAATAAGTACAATTTCGTATAATTTTTTGAACATCAAACATATAGGAGAAAATTATGTAAATCATTTTCTGTTGAATTACCCGAAAGTAGCATACAGCATACATATTTGTACGAAGAAAGTGTATCTTATCAAATTCAAAATGATCAGAGCTTATATATTACATACAGCATTGTATTCTTGGTGTATTGATTGATGATTAGGAAAAAATATCTGTTTTGATTCGAAATAAGAAAAGAGGTCTTATATGGGCTTTAACATACATAACACATGTTAATGGGCTTTAACATACATAATATATATTAATGGGCTTTAACATACATAATATAAGTTAATGGGCTTTAGGGATGGGCTTCTAAACCGCATAAGGAAGAAGCGAGAGGGAGAGAAAAGGTCTGAGAATCGGAGAATTTTCCAGTTGCCGCCCTTTGAATTTACTCTGCCGCGACTCGCCGTCACTCAGCTTCTCTTCACTGTGAACGCTTTTAGATCGCGAAGATGCACGCACCGGTTCTCGTTCTTAGTGAGTACCTCTCTCTTCCTCCAGATCTCATTTCTTCGAATCTAGTTCGGTGTTCGAAGTATGTAAACATAAAACTGCTTTGTGAAATGTTTCAGACGATTCGTTGAAGCGTGAATCTGGAAGTAAGGTTCATCATGGTAATATCCAGGCTTCCAAGGTAATCTAGAACTAATGTTTCTCTCTCGCTAGTGTCTCTGGTCCGATCATGGTAGCTTCATTTCAGTTTTTATTTTATTTTATTACAGGCTGTGGCTGATATCGTCCGTACGACATTGGGTCCTAGATCTATGTTGAAGATGCTTCTTGATGCTGGAGGAGGTAGTTTTTTGTTTTGTTTTTAGGGTTTTCTCTTCTGTGTATGTGCAGTAGATCTCACTTAGGGAAGGGATTAGGGTTTACTCTTTTCATGTTGAAGTTTGTTGTGGACATCACTTTCTGTCTTAGCTATATGTAAACCCTAAATGACTGTGGATTCTGTTTGGGATCCTTCTGTTTGTCTGTCTTCTTGGGGTTTTATACAATGGTATCTTTTAATTTCCAGTCTCTTCGTTTCTTGTGTGTCTTTACAGGGATTGTTGTTACCAATGATGGAAATGCTATCCTTCGTGAACTAGATGTTGCCCATCCTGCAGCTAAGGTTTTACTTCTCTCCTCTTCTCTATTGATCTTGTCGTCTTCATGTTGGTTTCATTTTTCCTTTATTTTGTTTATTTCGGTGATTACAGTCAATGATTGAGCTGAGCCGTACACAAGACGAAGAAGTTGGTGATGGTACAACATCAGTTATTGTTCTAGGTATTGATATCTTTCTTGGGTACAATCAGTTTGCTAATAGCTTCGCTTGGATGAGTGTTTTTTGTTTCTTAGCTGATCGTGAATGAGTTTGTTTAGGGAAACTTTGTTATGTGTCGCGGTGTTTTTGGATTGTGGGTTTAAGCAGTTCAACTTGAAGACCTGTTTTCAAGCATTTGTTCTCTTCTAATGTTTTAACTCACTTTGGCTTTTTTTCGTTTGCCAACAGCTGGTGAGATGCTTCACGTTGCAGAAGCATTTATTGAGAAGAATTACCATCCCACAGTCATATGCCGAGGTAAAGTTGCGCTATGTATTCCTTGTTGTTGTCATGTGACTTGTCGTTTTTATCTAAACAATGTTTTCGTTCTCTGTAGCTTACATTAAGGCTCTTGAAGATTCTATTGCTGTTCTTGACAAAATTGCGATGACGATTGATGTCAATGACCGTAAGTTTCATGTCTTTCTTCTATCGTTCATTTGAGGTGACAATTAGTTTGGTTGCTGCTGTTTATACTGACGGGAGAATGTGCATATTACAGGTCCAACAGTACTAGGACTAGTCAAGAGCTGCATCGGGACAAAGTTCACCAGCCAATTTGGCGATTTAATTGCTGTGAGTAGCTTAATTACTGTAGCTTCTTACTTCTGCATCACCTTGTCAGGTTACCGCATTTAGCATTCAATTTGGCACAGTTTTCTCAGGAGCGTGAATGAATTCTTACATAATGCTGTACTCACGTGATTTTGCATGACCTTTATGTGCTCTATTAGGATTTGGCTATTGATGCCACTACTACTGTTGGTGTTGATCTTGGTCAAGGTCTGAGGGAGGTAGACATTAAAAAGTACATTAAGGTTGAGAAGGTTCCTGGTGGTCAGTTGGATGACTCGAAGGTTCTTAAAGGAGTTATGTTTAACAAAGATGTTGTTGCTCCGGGTAAAATGAAAAGAAAGATTGTGAACCCACGGATTATTCTTCTTGACTGCCCCCTTGAGTACAAGAAAGGTGAAAATCAAACCAATGCTGAGTTGGTTAGAGAAGAGGACTGGGAAGTGCTGTTGAAGTTGGAAGAGGAATACATTGAGAACATTTGCGTGCAAATACTAAAGTTCAAACCTGACTTAGTTATTACGGAGAAGGGGCTTAGTGACTTGGCCTGCCACTATTTCAGTAAAGCTGGTGTTAGTGCAATCCGAAGGTTGAGAAAGACAGACAACAACAGAATTGCCAAGGCTTGTGGAGCAGTAATTGTGAACAGGCCCGATGAACTACAAGAGTCTGATATCGGTACTGGGGCTGGATTGTTTGAGGTCAAGAAAATAGGGGATGATTTCTTTGCTTTCATAGTTGATTGCAAAGAACCCAAAGCATGCACTGTCCTCTTAAGAGGACCAAGTAAAGATCTCCTTAATGAAGTGGAAAGAAATTTACAGGTTCGTTAGTGTTATTTAAAAACCGTAAATTCTCAGTCATTTATGTCATATATGCCTGAGACATTCTCCCTACAGGATGCCATGTCTGTTGCAAGAAACATTATTAAAAACCCGAAGCTCGTTCCTGGTGGAGGAGCCACAGAATTAACTGTTTCTGCCACATTGAAACAGAAGAGTGCAACAATTGAAGGCATAGAAAAGGTTGGCTTTGCTTTGATTACAATGTGTTTCCTTGTTCGGATTAATGAATTGTTATCAAAGTTATACCGGGGTTCTAAACCAAGCATGCTGTTCCCACGCTGATAAATGTTTTTGTTTTCTGAATCCTACTGAAACAGTGGCCCTATGAAGCAGCTGCTATTGCTTTTGAGGCTATTCCACGTACCCTGGCTCAAAACTGTGGTGTTAATGTGATCCGTACTATGACCGCATTGCAAGGAAAGGTAGTGTCCTGCACCATGAAACCTGCACCGCCTTCTCGTTCCTATTGTTTAGTAATACAATTCTTCTCTCTCTGCTTCAATATTTGGTTTTGTTGCAGCACGCAAATGGTGAAAATGCATGGACCGGTATTGATGGGAACTCTGGTGCAATAGCTGATATGAAAGAGAGCAAGGTACAAGGGTTAAATTTTGGTCCCTTGGTGTGATTCTCACAACACGAAACCAATTTGTTTACTCAATTTTATTGTTGCAGATATGGGATGCGTATAATGTGAAGGCGCAAACTTTCAAGACGGCTATAGAATCCGCATGCATGCTTCTTAGGATCGATGATATAGTGAGTGGTATCAAGAAGAAGCAAGCTCCTGGATCTGGACCGTCAAAGCCTACCATTGAGACAGAAGGAGATGCAGACAACGAACAAATTCTTCCCGACTAAGAGAAGGGAAACACTTTGGTCTCAGAAACCCAATCGTTGATATGTTTGTTCTCGCTTTGTTTTAGTATTTCTTCGCAATAGTTTGTAGCTGCAACCTCTTCTTTTTGGCTTTTGTCGTTCCCTTTGACTTATCTTCTAATTTTGCAATTACTTAGTGAGAAGCTTTTCGAGGTTGGGGTTTTTTTGGTTTGATTTCTAAATGTAAGCTTTTTTGAATTTTCATGGTCACTTGGTACTTTTTAGAGTGCTAGTTGTTATGTCTTTTTGAAATTTCTGATTCAAAGACTTTTTAACGATTGTTGTTTCTTTCTGAAATATCAAATACTTTCAATGGTATTTTAAGTTGACCGTTGGTGTCAATGTATCTTAGTGGAAACACCATTAATTGCATTTCATAGTATGATGGGCTCTCGATTCGGATGGGTTTATTTTGTGTTGTTCAGGATAATAATAAAACGTTACAGATATTTTTGTTAATATATTACTATTTTTTATTTCAACAGGATAATAATAAGACATATACAATACAAGCATTTTCGTTGTTAGCGTATTCTTTTCTTCTAGCTTTTTCTAAAATCATCGTCACGTTTTTTTTTTCTTTTTCTTTCATTTGATGTTTGTCAAATTAGAATCGTTGACTCCAACTCTTAACAGGATTATGATGTTTGAAAGTAAAACACACTTTTGGTCGTAGCAAGATTTTTGTTACGTAAATAATTTTTCCTGCAAGTCAAGTGGATATAATTTACTTGCACGTCTGGACACATGATATCCGTGGTACCATATTTCAACAGTATTTTACACAATTAATATTCAATTTTGAATTTTGCATGTGTTGCTATACCGTAATTAAGTCGAAAGTATCAAAAGAATTAAAATATTAGGAGATCAGTGGGTGTTTTTTTTTTTTGTGAACAAGATCAGTGGGTGTCTTTAAATCGTACTTCCAATAGAAAATTAAAATGGAATATAAATTTTATTTAGAAAATGATTTAAACTAAAGTATGTTAGCTGTTGCATAACTGCATTCCACCGTGTAAATAGTTATTGAGTAGCAGTGAGGGAAAATGTCATCGGCTTCTAAAGTTATGGACCCATAAACCAAAAAAACAGTGACAACTGACAATGAAGAAGATATACACAAATAACGTGACAGCAACTGAGAAACCAATAAGAAAAGAAAAACAAAAATTAAATAAAAATAACAATATAGAATAATAGCAAGTATATTGATTGTTAAAGAAATATAATAGCACATATTTGATTCCATCATCGCATTTGGATGGGCAAACAGCAATTGAATGGAGTGGTGATCAATTATGGCTACATATAAATAGACTTTTAAGATTTGAATCCATAGTCTTCAGGAAGTTTGGTGGGTTGGAATTGTCTCCGTCTACTTCTTGGAGGGTTTTTCCACTAATCACCAGTTAACTAGTCAAATGCACAACAACAATTTTAAACCGGCTATCCCAATTTGATTCTGCAACGCTGGTTCTACATATTTAAACCGAATTAACTGACCTAAATTGTTTTAGAATTTTGTCATTGGATCGGTACGTAGACTGAATCGATCTGGTCCCGTAGGCTTTTAACACCACATAATATACTAAACAATACAAATGGGATGGGACAATAGTTACTAAGAAGATACAAGCTACATGACAGCAATTTTTTTATGACCTACACACGAGGTTAACGGCCCGAATCGTAATAGGTGTGAGATATTTTGATTTGATAGCATAATATTCTCACAACACGTTGAGAGCGATAAAAAAATTGTAACAATCTCTCTAATAAGAGAGGAGTATCATGTAGTTTAACATAACAACAAATATAATATTCGATGATAATACTCTAACAAGAAAGAAAAGACTTATGACTTGTGATAATAGGCATGTTGTATATTCAACTAAGGACTAAGGAGGCGCCACATAAAGCAAAAGAAACGTTTGTTGACCAATGACTTGATGACTCAGGAGCATGTGAACATAAAAAGAGACGTGTAACCATTCCGTTGGCTGCAGACATCTTCTATTTGTGATTCACTGCCTCTTCTTCTATATAAAGAAGTAAACACCCCAATGGTCTCCTTAACTAAGTGTTACTTTTTCACTCGTTAGAGAAAATAACTTTTTAATCTAAGTCTCTGAAGAGATCTTAAGGATGGCCGGCGGAGGATTTGCGACGGCTTCGGCAAACGGAGTGGAGTTTGAGGCAAAGATAACTCCTATAGTCATAATCTCTTGCATCATGGCTGCTACCGGCGGCCTCATGTTTGGCTACGACGTTGGTGTATCCGGTATGAATACAATATTCCTTTGATAGTTTCTATGTAAATGAAGATGTTAAAAAGTATAATTCTTACTTTGATCTTAAGATACCTAAGTTTTTGCTAGTGATAGATTTCTCAAGTAATGATTCTTAAATAGGACTTGGTTATGTTCTCACCTACCAGAAACAACTTCTTTGGTGGGAAACATTTCACCTAAAATATAGAGGACTAGTAGAAATGTAGAAAGAATTTATCAAAATGAAATTTCACTCTAACTAATTCAATGTTAATTAATTAGTGAAATCATAGCTTACAAAAGTTTGGCAACGAGGGATCTAGATCCGCCCCTGGATCTAGACCGTCCTTTGTTTTAACTTCTAATAGTATAGTGACAAAACTAATGTTATTGGTTTGATGTTTTCATTTTTGTTTTAGACTAACTAATTGTTTTTTGGATCGTCTACAATTCATGCACACTCATGTTACATCTGTGGCATTATTATGAGTACATAATGAGTATCTTACAAGTTCTAAACGCGATAAACAGTAAATAATAGCAATGACGCGTAAATGATTTGCCATCATCTTGTGTAGGCGGAGTGACATCGATGCCGGACTTTCTGAAAAAGTTTTTCCCGGTGGTCTACCGGAAAGTAGAAGCCGGTGCCGACAAAGACAGCAACTACTGCAAATACGACAACCAAGGACTACAACTCTTCACATCATCTCTATACTTAGCCGGTCTAACCGCAACGTTCTTCGCTTCATACACGACGAGGACGCTCGGACGAAGGCCAACCATGCTCATAGCCGGTGTGTTCTTCATCATCGGTGTTGTTCTCAACGCTGCGGCTCAAGATCTAGCCATGCTTATTGCAGGCCGGATATTGCTTGGTTGTGGAGTTGGGTTCGCTAATCAAGCCGTGCCGTTGTTCTTGTCGGAGATTGCACCTACTAAGATCCGAGGCGGTCTTAATATTCTGTTTCAGCTTAACGTCACTATTGGTATCCTCTTCGCCAATCTTGTCAACTATGGGACCGCCAAGTAATATCTCTTTCCTCATATCTTCTTCTTCTGCTTTTTATCTATATTTTCTGCTAAAGTAAGTTTTTAAAAATGTGTGGAAATAAGCCTCTAAGGTTTGAGATTTTTTAACGAAAAACAAAACTAATAAAAATCCAAATAATTATATGCATGTCGATTTTTAAAGGGAACTATTGAAAATATCCACATGAAAGTCTCTTTCACACAACCGTTTGTTGTTAAAAAAGGATTTTGTTACGTATACTTTCTAAAGTATTCCAAACTTTTCCTTATCCTTTTTATCAAGCTTTTGGCTGTCCGTGTGTATTATATCTAAATATTTTTTTCTTTATAAACCAAAGGAAAACTCCAGATTCAGTTACCTTCAGAAAAGCTTTAGAACTTTTTTAGAGTAAGATTAAGTCTTCCGTGATTTCAGCAAATACTATCCACATGCCTACGTCTTTAGTAATAGTACACGGAACGTAGTCGTATCTCATTTTTCACGTCATGCCCTACCATTTTTTTCTCCCCTGCATTGACTTTCAATGCGGCGACGACGGGATGATCTGTCACCTAAACCGAGTTAATGGGCTTTAATTATTTATCTACTGCGGCCCATACTGGAGTTAAATATGGGCCCACTAAATAAAAAATTAACAAATGTTTTGCAGAATCAAAGGAGGATGGGGATGGAGGCTGTCACTTGGTTTGGCAGGAATCCCGGCGCTTCTACTGACGGTGGGAGCTTTACTGGTGACGGAGACACCGAACAGTCTCGTCGAAAGAGGTCGTCTCGATGAAGGCAAAGCCGTTCTCCGTCGTATTCGAGGCACGGATAATGTCGAACCAGAGTTCGCCGATCTCCTCGAAGCTAGCCGTCTTGCCAAAGAAGTCAAACACCCTTTCAGAAACCTTCTTCAACGCCGGAACAGGCCTCAGCTCGTCATCGCCGTCGCTTTGCAGGTCAGTAATCGTAAAACGTCATCTCCGGGAGTGTTGTTCTAAATTGTCTAAAAAATTGATTCCGTGGTGCTCAAGTATCAAAGTTTAGGGTTTTGCTGTTACTTACTCTGATTGGAATGCTAATGGTTTTGTTGTGTGATGATGACATGAAAAAACTACAGATTTTCCAGCAGTGCACTGGAATCAACGCCATTATGTTCTACGCTCCTGTTCTGTTCAGCACTTTAGGGTTTGGCAGTGACGCTTCTCTCTACTCTGCAGTGGTCACCGGTGCAGTCAACGTCCTCTCCACTTTAGTCTCTATCTATTCCGTTGATAAAGTCGGTCGAAGAGTTCTTCTCCTTGAAGCCGGTGTTCAAATGTTCTTCTCACAGGTCGTGATCGCTGTTATCCTCGGCATCAAAGTCACAGACCACTCTCAAAATCTTTCCAAAGGGTTTGCGATTCTAGTAGTGGTGATGATCTGCACCTATGTAGCTGCTTTCGCCTGGTCTTGGGGACCGCTCGGGTGGCTAATCCCTAGTGAGACTTTCCCTCTAGAGACACGTTCCGCGGGACAGAGTGTGACGGTCTGCGTCAACCTGCTCTTCACTTTCATTATCGCTCAGGCTTTCCTCTCGATGCTGTGTCATTTCAAGTTTGGGATATTCCTCTTCTTTTCTTCGTGGGTCTTGGTCATGTCGCTGTTTGTGATGTTCCTCCTTCCTGAGACCAAGAACGTGCCTATCGAGGAGATGACGGAGAGAGTGTGGAAGAAACACTGGTTCTGGGCTAGGTTCATGGATGATCACAATGATCAAGTGTTTGTGAGCGGCGATGTAACCGGGAAGAAGAGTAACGGTAAATCTAACGGCTTTGATCCTTCGACACGGCTCTAAATTGGTTTAAAGCTCAAAACCAAAGTAGAAGCGGGAGAAGATTAAAAACACCAGATAGATATATAAAAATACAGTTTCTATACATTCTACTTAATTTCGTTACTTCAAACTGCTTTTGTGTATAGGTAAAGTCTTTTCTTCCTTTTGTTTTGGTTCCCCGGCAGTAAGTATGTCATCCAACAAATGTTCTGTTTTTTCTATAAGAGAGTGACAATGTATATTTCAAAGTTCAAATTTCCATTGTTGATTTTTCTACAAACTACAAAGAGAGATGTAGGCTATATTAATGTGCCGGAACTGCGTTATTGGCCTATTATGGACATTAATAGATTTTCATGAAAGGCGGCATCACATGTCAGGCACAACTTATATATTAAGCCGTTTGTTCCCACACGGACGAATGTGATTTCATCATAAACCCGAGTTTTTGAAAAATCTCAGTCGCTGCTGTGATAAAATTGCTACAGATATTGCTATAGAAATTAGAAACTGTCAAAGAAAAAGGGGAAAGAACGATTTTAGCATAAAAATATAAATTAAATTAGTAAATAAATCCGGTTACCAAGATGTAGGAGGAAGAGTAACTGCGAAGTAGAAATATTAAAAGATGATTCAAAATTAGCATACCAACCAACTCAACATTCTTTCCTTACAAGCCTTCCAAACTTTAAACCATGTGCACACTTACGTTTCAACTTGTATAACAAATATAATTTTTATGGTTATGTTGGTGTGTGTGTGTGTTTTTTTCTTCTTCTCTTATTTCTCAAATTTGGTTTGTTAAGAGGCTAACAAATTTTTGATTTTTTTTCTTTTTAACTCAAAGTCAATTGATAATGGACTGATCATAGTCTTTGTATATTAGATAAGATCCAAACTTATGGTTAATGTGAGATTTTTAATATCACTTCTCAAAATTATGGTTCTTCTAAGTATTCATGTCGATAAAGTTCTGTTTTAGGTCGGATTGATTCAGATAATTAAAATCTTTGTTTATTGGGGATCTCATTCTCATATGTTTCCAACTTCAAATCATTTGATAATAAGTGTATTAAGGTATGTGAGAAGACGAAAAATAGAATGCGTAAAAATTATAGATTGAAGTGACATTGTCTTTGGATACTTGAAGAGTTGAAGTCAATTAATATTAGAAATCAAATCCAACACTAATAAAAGATAAACAAGTAAAGTAAGCAATCTTTGTCGGTATTTTGCTTTTTATACACTCTTTTCTCCAAATTAGCCAACTAACAAAAAAGAAGATAAAGTGGCCTCCTCATACATATACACACCACTCAGTTTCATACCTCATTGTATATATACATATAAAAAAAAAGAGGGAGATAGAGAGAGAGAGAGAGAGAGAAATCATAGGAGAAAACGTTGTGGGGCTCTCTCGACCAGAGATCAAAGAAGAAGAGTGAGAGAATGGCGGCGAGGATAGTGGTGGCTTTGGCATGTATGGTGGCGATACTACGGCTGAGTGAAGCGGCGATGTACAAAGTCGGCGATTCAGCAGGCTGGACTACCATAGCCAACGTAGACTATAAGCTATGGGCCTCTACCAAAACTTTCCACATTGGTGATACTGTCTGTGAGTTCCTTAATTTTCTTACCACATTTAATTATAATTAAGATGAGCAGATCTTGATTCTAAATGTAAAAGTGTTTGTTTGGTCCTCCTCCAGCAATCTTAATTCAAAGTGCGTAAGCTTTTGGTGGAAAGTAAAAGTACCACTCACGCCCTAATCATTATGATTAACATTAAANATAAAAAACTAAAAAAATATAAACCCCCCCCCCCCCCAATATATAGTACTGTATAGTATAGTAAAAAATAGAATGGATTAACTTAGAAAATATGCTCTCTTTATTTTATTGGTATGCACGTATATAAAGTGTCGTTAAAATTTTGTGGAAGTGGGAGTAAAACGACACTAATTTTATTTTGACAGTTTTCGAATACAACCCACAATTCCACAACGTGATGAGAGTGACGCACCAAATGTACAGAAGCTGCAACAGCTCAAACCCAATCTCCACCTTCACCACTGGCAATGACTCAATCACACTCACCAATCACGGCCACCATTTCTTCTTCTGCGGCGTTCCCGGCCACTGCCTCGCCGGTCAGAAGCTTGACCTCAACGTCATTAACCCCGCCTCGTCCACGCCAATCTCTGATCCACCAATTTCATCTTCCTCCGCTTCCTCTCCGTCAACAAATACGATTCCCGCAGCGGGAGTCCCCGGTCCATCTCCTAGCCACGCCGCTCCTCTCCCGAATGCGGCGGCAGCTGTGGTGACTCTACTTGTCTCTTTGGTCTTTGCAAATTTTGCTTCTTAACTAGGAATACATTGGAATTATTGCATATAAGTTTTTGTTATGTTTTTTTATTTTTCTTTCTACCGTTCGTATTGTTCTTTCGTTTTTCAGTTGATCAAAATGTAGAGACGCTCCCCTCAATAAGAAAAAGTGTAACGTTTCGTTAGTACTTATTTTTGTAATGGGTAAATTTGTTGAAAATGCTAGTTTTTGTTTTCATGATCATCTCGTTAATATTTTATTCTTTTACGCATATTCTTGAGTTTGAATCTAAATTACGATATGGTGGCGATTTTAGTACCAATCATATAAAGGCAAACCAAACTATCTTTTAAATATAATTAAACACTCCAACTTTTTATTTTTCTTTCAATTATATTGAAACGAAGAGAGTTTCATTTTATCGTGGATATATAGTAAAAACAGGAAAAAAGAAGACTCGAAGAAAATCAGAAATCACGATTACATTTCGTCTTATTACAAACCCACTGAACGTCTCTTTATTCATAATATATTTTTTTTTTTAACACACATTTATAATATTGTTTAATTGATGATAAACACGCACAGATCTTTAAGCGGGCACGATGTTAGTCACAGAGACCTTAACCATTTCAGCTTCAAAGATAATAGCATCATTTACCAAATACCCTTTCGATGCATCGTTTAAATCTGCTAACAATATGATATTGTTCACTCCCACACCGTAACCGCTTCGAATTGGGTACCAAGCCGCAGCTGCATTCATTTTCCAACACACGAAAAACAATTTAACCAATTTAATTATATCATTAATTTTAGTCACTGTTTCTTTCTTCTTATTTTTTTTTTCTTTTTGGGTAGATGTCTTACAATATAATTGTCTGTGGTTGGAACTTCGTTGATTCTTTAACCGTAAGTTAACTGCTCCCCAACTGTTTGTAGCAACTGCATTTGGTTTAAATCCTTCAGCATATAGGAAGAGTGGAAGTGCATGTGGTCTTCCTCCTCCACTCCCTTTCGGGTTAAATCCCAATTTCCTGATTATAAATTACCCAAACCCATTATTAAACTTAACAGAATTCATATTACAGATTAATTTAGATTTCGATATAAGAAATCTATTAACCATAATACTGTATGCAAATATATTAATATATGTAAAATGCGATGAGAAAAATACTAACCAATATCGGTCTCCAACGAGGAAATTGTCAGAGTAGTAGAATTTATCTTCCAAAGTAGAGAAACGAAGTATCTTCCAAGAGAAAATATTGTTTGGTGGATCTAGAATTTGTTTTTTCAAACACAGCCAAACAAGATCTTTTTCAATGATCATATATATATTTATTAAATACTAGATATGATGTACTCTTAAATCTTAATATATTTATCACTGAGTTTATTATAAGTATACTAACAATAATATAAATAGTTACTATTTCAATGTGCATAATATTGATTTATTGACTTGTCTTTTTCCTCAAGGAATTTATTGATTTGTTACTTAAATCTACTGTAACTATAGTGTTAAAAAAGATGACGACACAGAGACCTAAAAAAAGAAATTGTAAGAGTGAAGAATTGAATTACATAAGGATTACTTATTTGATTGATATATAGATGAATGACCACAAACCACCGAAAAAAAAACCTGGATGATAAAAATTAATATGGTAATGGAACTAGAAAATGAACCAAAGTGAAAGAGTAAAAACTTTCAACTTACCACTTTTAGCTTCAAGATTGAACATAAATTAATCACTTATTATAAAAATCAATAGGGGTCATCTGAGCCCATACCTTCACACTGGCATCCTTCCGCGTTTGGAGGGTTTGATATGAATGTCACTTTCTCTTGTTGATGGGCCGGGTTAACAAGGAAGATCTCAGCACCAAAAGAACAAGTGTCTTGCATGATGTAACCTTCGTTCGTGTTGTAAAATGTTGAAAGAGGAATCAATTGTCCAAATCCCCACTCTTTTTTGGCATCGTTGTATCTTTTCACTGTTCCATCTATAAATACAATCCAAAATTGTGAGAAAAACCAGCCTAATATTTGAAATCTACAGCTGCCAAATAAAAGTGGCAGTGCCATGGAGTTAATCTTGGCCTATCTAAAATAGAATGGATCTAGTAGAAGTCCATATACGTAAGTACCTGTAATAGTCAAGTACTTGTGTTGCTTCCTATTGTAGACAAAGAGTTTGAGATCAACATTGACTTCCCAACCCTTGGGAAGACAGTCTGTATCTTCGATCCTCACGTAAAGTGATATATGATTATTTCCTCCATCGGTTTTATTACCAGTCACGTACAATATCAACCTCCTGATTTGGTTCGTATAACAAACATACTCATTATAACATTTTATAATAAGAAAATAATTAATATAGTGAAAAAGTACAAACCATTTGTAACCAGAAGCCTCGAAAACAGAGGATTCGTAGGGTTCGAATCTCTCCTTAATCACGGAGAAGCTTTCGATTGTCACGATCTTACTCGATGGTCGCTCCTCTCTCAACATTCTAGCCATTTCTGTCAACGAAAACAGAAATTTCAAACAAAAAAAGATTTGCCCTGTCACTGTAAGAACTGTCGTACGTTTATATAGACAGACACGTTACAGATGTAAAATACTAAAAATGGATTCGTCGTGAAAAAAAAAAGAAGAAACGAATAGTTTTTTTGAGAACAAGAAAAGAATATTTTAATACACATTCGTCATATTATTATTTTTCCTTGTTTGAAAATGTAAAGTATCAGCTTCGCTTTTTATCACAATAAGGCAAAGCAATGCCGCAAAGATAAGACGATGATAAGTAAATGGCGATAGAATATATGCCATCGTACAAAATTGGTTTGCCATAGTACAGGTCAAATTGGTTGAGACACGTTTTAACGGATTGCTGATCCTGTCTGTGTTATTAAATGAATTTATATTTCCGTAACTTATACTAATATTTTTGTGACTCATCACTTCCAGAGAATAGAAATACTGAAATATCAACCTAGCAATTCAAATTGATAAAGCTTAGATAGAGAAAAGATAATTCCATTATATATATAGTACATTTAATACTTGGAAGTTGGACCCTTAAAAGATAATTCCATTATATATAGTTGTATACATTTAAGTCCTACATTTAATACTTGTAAGTTGGACCCTTCGACCGAACATGTAACCTAATTAATGACTTGCTAGTTGCAATATTACCATTAGACCCGATTTTCATATATATGGTTGAGGTTTAAAAATGGTTCAACAGATCTGAAAGAAAATGCGCACATGATTTAACTATATTCTTCAACACTTTTTCCTAAGATGTTCAGCCTAGATTTTGGCTCGTTTTATTTAAAATTAGAAACTCATTATAATGTTTTCGAATAGGAATGGATGTTATCCATATAACTAAACAATCCAATTTTTCCCAACATCTAAAAAAAAAAAAACTTAAAACCAAGAGAGTTTCATTTCATTGATAATAAAGCAGAAAAAAACACTCGAAGAACAGAAATGACGATTCCATCACAAGGACCAACAACTTCATCTTATTACAAACACATCAAACGTCTCTTTATTCATAAGGTTGCTTGATCGATGACAAAGAAGTCGAGATCACTAAACGGGGACGATGTTGGTCACAGAGACCTTAACCATTTCAGCTTCAAAGATAATGGCATCATTCACCAAATAACCTTTCGATGGGTCCCTTAAATCTGCTAACAGTATGATATTGTTCACTCCCACACCATAGTCGCTTCTAATCGGGTACCAAGCTGCGGCTGAAAACGAAAACCAAAAAGTCAACTATTAATTTCATTCACCGTTTTCTTTCTTCTAGAGATAATCATTTTCTCTTTATCGGTTTAGTTTTCTTACAATATATTTGTCTGTGGTTAGTGCTACGTTGATTCTTTAACCGCAGATTAACCGCTCCCCAAGTGTTTGTGGCGACTGCGTTTGGCCTAAAACCTTGAGCAAATAAGAAGATTGGAAGTGCATGTGGTCTGCCTCCTCCATCCCCTTTTGGGTTGAATCCTAATCTCCTGATTATACATTAACCAAAAACCGTTATTATACTTGGTCACTGTAAAACTCAAATATGCAACTATAATAACGGTGACAAATCAAGTACTAACCAGTATCGGTCTCCGACGAGAAAATCGGCAGAATAGTAGAATTTATCTTCTAAGTTGGAGAAATGAAGTATCTTCCATGTGAAAACGTTGTCTGGTGGGTTCGATATGAACGTGACTTTCTCTTGTTGCTCGGCCGGTTTAACGATGAGGATCTCAGCACCAAAAGAACATGTATCCTGCACGATGTACCCTTCGTTCGTGTTTTCGAATGTTGAAAGAGAAATCAATTGTCCGAATCCCCACTCTTTTTTCGCAGCGCTGTATCGCTTCACTGTTCCGTCTGCAACAAGCCAATAATCACAATCAAAACCGGTTTATAGACTAATCTTTTAATTCTTCTACAAACCTCTAAATAGATGTAGCTTAGCAAAAATATGAAAATCGAATAGAAGATGAAGTGATGAATATATACCTGTGACAACCAAGTACTTGTGTAGCTTGGGATTGTGGACAAAGAGTTTGAGATCAACATTGACTTCCCAACCATTGGGAAGGGATTCGGTCTCTTCCATCCTCGCATAAAGCGATATATAGCCAGCTCCACCGTCGTTATTATTACCAATCACGTACAAAACCAATCTCCTGTTTTTTTTTTGGGGGTCATCAAAATAGTCTGAACTAATACTAATAAGTTAAATAAATGAAAATAATTTAAAGATATTTTACCATTTGTAACCAGCAGCTTCAAAAACAGAGGATTCGTAGGGTTCAGATCTCCCCTTAATCACGGAGTAGCCTGCTATTGTCACTATCTTACTCGATGGCCGCTCGTCTCTCAGCACTCTTGTCACTCCTGTCAACAACAAAATTTTCCGGGAAAGTCAAGAATTGGGTTTCAGTCTGTCACCAAGAAAACCCAAAGAAAAACGGTTTCAGACAACAAGCTTACCAAGATTCGCCTCGAGACTGTAAAAACTGCTGTTCTCTGCTCCTCTGCCTTGTGTGACCTGGATTTTTTTTTTGTTCATTGTGAAAATCTAGTTTTTGCAAAAAAAGGCAATCAATCGAGAAAGTGCTTTTAAAAACAAACAAACAAAAGAAGGAAGAAAACAAGAAAAGAACCTGTTGAATGAGGAACTCAGCAGAAGAGCAAGTGATGAAGAGAAACGCGAGAGATATGAAACCCAAACTCCTTTTTTGACTATCCATTTTTCTGTGATCTGGCTTTTGATTTTGGAGAGGCTTTGCGTTTATATAGACTGACGCATCAGGGTGCCTATTAAGTTAGTTACAAATAATAAACTATTGAAAATGGTTTCATCGTGGGACAAAAAAATATTGTTTTGTTTTTGTGATTAAATGTTGAAACTTATTCTTATTATTATTTTAAAACGACTAGGCTTTACAAAAGAGGATTTTTTAAGTTTTTTTTTTCTCTGATGACAGGTAGAAAATTGAAGGAAGAATCAAAGGATCTAAGGATATTTGATGAGATATTCAGAAGAGATTTAAATTTAATTAATGATCACAAAAGTCATGAGAAGATATTTTGTTTATTTGGTTACATTGATTATTATTATTTTTATTTATTTGAAAGTGAAAAGGATCAGATTTGATTCGTTGTTGTAATTTTTTATGGTTTTCCAAGTACCCCCTAGTCTATTATTTTTATGTTGGAGATATTAAACAATATGGGTATGGATTTGTGGAAGATCAAGGACTCAAGATGAAGGAGTGGGTGGCAAATGTTCAAAGTATGATTAACTTTTTGGCAGGATGTTTTACGCAAGACTACTTAAATAATTGCATGGTCGACTCAATGTCAAAAGTTAAAAAAAAAAAATCACTATCATTGAAGAATTCATCATTTCAATTTCAGTTACTTTCCCCAAATTAATCAAATTTTATATAGACAAAAAANTAAAAAAAATTTTAAAAAAAAAAAAAAAAAAAAAAAAAACAACTACCACGTTCAATCCGAAGACCTTCGGGTCCACTGAAGAAATGTAGAGAAGAAGACAGTCTCCAATTATTTAAAAGTTAAAAGCATATATATCTAGTAAGTGGATTCTTTTTTTTCTTCGTTCAAAGATGTGATTAGAAATGATTTAACGGTTTTCTTGCAAAGAGTGCTGTGGTTACTATTGAAGCAAACGCAAGTTCCGATCAAACTGACAACTCGCAGGGAGCGATTGTGCCCCTTCCACCAGATCAGCCAATGAAAAGAGCCAGGAATCATTTTGTGGATCAGCATATCAAAGATGACGGGAGAACATAGCCGGCCCTGTTCAAGAACATAGCTTGCTAACCTTATTGTTTGCAAAGACAAAATCGGCCTCAGTTTACAAAATGTGTCTTCAATCTATTGATAAATTCAAAATGGTACATACAAAATGACCTTTTTAAAAAATCTTATGGAAGAAGTATGCCATAATCAACGATGACATGCACGTATTGGACAAATGTGATCCTTGCATTCCAAGGTCTGGGTGTTTCTAACTATCATCACTTGTCCGTCTCTCACTTTTAGGATTTTAGGAAATTTGTTTTTTTTTGCCCAAGTTTTAATTCTAGCCGATTTTTGAAGTTTCAAGTTTTAATCTCACATTTAAGGTTTTGTTTAACTTCAGCTATAAGAACATGAAACAATGTAAGCCAGATTAAAAACGTATTAATGTTTTAGAATAGGTTGAAGTTATCCATATAACTAAACACTCATAGAGAGTTTCATTTCATTGATAACAAAGCAGGAAAAAAACACACTCGAAGACCAGAAATGACGATTACACTCACAAGCATCGATCGACAACTTCATCCTGTGAGACCAACTCATCAAACGTCTCTTATTTATAAGGTTGATTCTTGTTTGATCCATGACAAAGAAGTGGAGATCACTAAACGGAGACGATGTTGGTCACAGAGACCTTAACCATTTCAGCTTCGAAGATAATGGCATCATTCCGCTTATACCATCTCCATGAATCGTTTAACTCTGCTAACGATATGATATTGTCCACTCCCACACCATAATCGATTTCAATCGGATACCAAGCTGCAGCTGCATTCATTTCCCCACCCACCAAAAAAAAAAAAAATTTACCAAATTATATCAGTTATTAATTTCAGTCACTTTTTTTTGTTTTTGGTTAGCTTTCTTACAATATAATTGTTTGTCTTCGAAGATGCTTCCTTGATTCTTCAACCGCAAATTGACTGCTCCCCAAGTGTTTGTAACGACTGCGTTTGTCTTAAAGCCTCGAGCAAACAGGAAGAGTGGAAGTGCATATGGTCTTCCATCTCCATCTCCTTTCGGGTTGAATCCTAATCTCCTGATTATACATTAACCAAAAACCGTTAATTATTACACTAGGCCAATATTAAAATAAAAATATGCAACTATATAATATGGTGACAAATCAAGTACGAACCAGTATCGGTCTCCAACGAGAAATTCGGCAGAATAGTAAAATTTATCTTCTAAGCTAGAGAAGCGAAGTACTTTCCAAGTGAAAACATTGTTCGCAGGGTTTGATATGAATGTGACTTTCTCTTGCAGCTTGGCCGGTTTTATGATAAAGATATCGGCACCAAAAGAACAAGTGTCCTGCACAATGTACCCATTGATTGTGCTTTCCAATGATGAAAGAGTAATCACATTTGCGATTCCCCACTCTTTTTTCGCAGCGTTGTATCGCTTCACTTCTCCATCTGCGATCCACAATTGCAAAAAAGATTCCAATCGGTATCACCTCATTTTATAGACTAATTTCTAATATCTTCTATATAGTCCCCAAATACAAGTGGCTGGCAAAATATGAATAATGGAATGGAGCTAGTAATATCCATAGCACATGTATAAGTTGTGGAAGATGAATGATGAAAATATACCTGTGACGGTGAGGTACTTCTTGAATTTCGGACTGTGGACTAAGAATTTGAGATCAGCATTAACTTCCCAACCATTGGGAAGATATTCGGTCTCTTCGATCCTCACGTAAAGTGATATATGGCCAAATCCACCATCTTTTCTGTTACCATTCACGTACAAAACCAATCTCCTGTTTTTTTTTTTTGGTTCATAAATTAATTTTAATTAATAATGAGTTAAAAACAGCAGCATGAATTAATAAAAATGTAAGATCTTTTACCATTTGTAACCACCAGCTTCAAAAACAGAGGATTCGTAGGGTTCGAATCTCCCCTTAATCACGGAGTAGCCTGCTATTGTCACTATCTTACTTGATGGTCCCTCGTCTCTAAACGTTGTTCTTCTCTCTCCTGTCAACATTCAACAACGTAGGATATTTGCCGGGAAATCAATAAATGAGTTGTAGGAGTCTTTTACGAAGAAAATCCAAAAAAAAAAAAAAAAGATTTCTAACAACAAGCTTTACCAAGATTCGCCTCGAGACTGTAAGAACTGTTGTTCTCTGTTCCTCTTCCTTCTGTGACCTGGATTTGTTTTTCATTTTTAAAACCTAGTTTTAGTTATAAAAAAAAAAAAAGCCAATCGATCGAGAAACTGCTCTAAAAACAAACAAACAAAAGAAGGAAAGAAAAAGAAGAACCTGTTGAATGAGTAACTCAGCAGAAGAGCAAGTGATAAAGAGAAAAGCGAGAGATATTAAACCCAAACTCCATTTTTGAGTATCCATTTTCTGTGATCTGGCTTTTGATTTTGGAGAGGCTTTGCGTTTATATAGACAGACCCATCAGGGTGCCTATTGAGTTAGTTACAAATAAAATAAAAAATATTTGCACACGTTTTTTTTGTTTTTTTGGTTAAAGTTGATATTTAGTAAAGAAACAATGATGAGGCTTTACAAAAGGGGGTGTTATAAAAGTTTTCCTATGATGACGGGTAGAGAATTGAAGAATGCATTAAAATATCTCCAGGATCTTAGTTGAAATATTCATAAGACAACTTAATGATCAAATGATCAAAACCAAGTCGTGAGAACATAGGTAAAAAAGCATATATCAGTAGGTTCGGATAAGTGGATTCTTTTCTTCGTTCAAAGGACAAAGATGCGATTAAAAAAGATTTTAACGGTTTTCTTGTAAAGAGTGCTTTGGTTACTATTAATGCAAACCCAAGTTCCAATCAAGCCGACAACTCGGAGGAAGCCATTGGTGTGCCTTCCACCCGGTCAGCAAATGAAAAGAAGCTGTAAACGAAGCTCAAGAAAAAAGAGCCATAAATCAGTTTGTGTGTGGAGTAGCAAGCATATCAAGGATGACGGGAGAACATTTCCGGCCCTGAGCCAAATCGGACCAAGCGTGGGCTTGCGGTCCTTATTGTTTGTAAAAACAAAATCGGCTTCAGTTTACAATATGTATCTTTATTGTATTGGTAATTCAAAGTGGCCACATCTAAACAAGTTTTGACTA
Organism: Sisymbrium altissimum; assembly: GCA_900406495.1. NCBI lineage: Eukaryota > Viridiplantae > Streptophyta > Magnoliopsida > Brassicales > Brassicaceae > Sisymbrium > Sisymbrium altissimum. Next base: position 5,600 of record OVBI01001037.1, on the reverse strand, counting down.
AAGCTTCAATTAAATTGTGCAAAAAACGACATTTGAAGAAAAAATGACGAGGCTTTACAAAAGGGGATGTTCTTACAGTTTTTATTATGGTGACGGGTAGAAAGTTGAAGAAAGCATTAAAATATCTCCAGGAGTTTAGTTGAAATATTCATTAGACAATTTAATGATCAAATAATATCGTCCCCACCTGATCAGAATCACTACTTGTTTAAGGATCGAAGTCTGCCATATTACGAGAAAGACTATGTTGATGCTTGTTATATCACAGTGATGAGTTGTTCCAGGTGATAAAATGAAACACTTGTGGGGGTTTTGTGATTTTTTTTTTTTTTTTAAACGCAAATAAAAAATAAAAAGATGTTGAAATATGGCCGAGCCCGGTTCATCATATTTCTCCAAAATTATTATATTCACATGCATGCATATCACACGATACGTGCCGGAGTTTCGAAAAAGCAGAGTTCACATTTACATATCTCATATGTGTCGATGTAAAGTATATCTCATATGCTTCAGGTGGTGCTCTTGCCTTGTTTGAAGGATGTGTTTCTTTTTTATTTTGTTTGCAACAGAATAAATTTTGTGGTCATTTTCTCTATGTTTTGCTTAGGGAAAACATAGAAAGGGTAGCTTTGGCTATTTCTTACATTAAATCTTGGGTGATCAATTGCTGAAAGTTGTGGTTCATCGTTTCTTTTTGATGGTCCATCACCATTAAAATCATGATTTTTGATATTCCGAAATAATAATGAGTTGCACTTATGATTTATATCCAATAATTTTTGGCGTTGGATATTTTTTTCTTTTTCTCTTCTTTTCTTCTCATGGTGGTTTATCTTATTAGAGTGTCTTGTTTTTATGGTTTAGGTTCTGCTGTTTATGTGTTTTTCTAGTTTTTTTTTCGTACAATTTATTTGTTTTAAGAAAATCATGTTGTTTTTAGATTATATCCAATGGTTAACTCTTTTTTTACTTTTAAAATAGAGAATTATTTTGCTCAACTCTATTTATTTATATTTTTAAATATTATTATTATATTCTAATTTAATTATTTTTTTATAAAACCTAAGAATAACATTATCGATTAAAAACTGTAAAAATTATCTAACAAATTAATATTAATATTTAATATAATTTAGGAAAATAATTAAATTTTATTTTTCAGACTAATTATATGTAGACACATACAAAAAGAAATTATTCTCCATTCTCTTTAATATTTTTTGCTTTTTAAAATGTTTATTAATAAAAACTCATTTAAATACTTGCGATAAAGATGGTCTTATACTTTAAAAATATATCAACTTCCTTCATTCATTTTGTTTTTTTAGACAAAAGCTAAATAAAATTTTGATTTTATTAAAATTAAATATATTTAACTGAAAACACTTTTATTACGTCAAATATATAGAATATCAAATACCTTTTAAGAAAATAAACATTAATGTAATTCTCCCATAAATAATCAATATATCAACATATTATTTATTTTTTTAGATCCATCATTGTTGTTTATTAGAAAATAATATAATTTTTTTAAATATAAAATTTATTATTATTATAATAATAATTTTAAGTATAAACCTAAAATATATAATCTGATTGAATATAAATAAAAGTATATTAATATTAAAAAAATTATAAATAAAAAATTTAATTCTAAAAATCAAAAATTTATTATCAGTGTATATTTTTAAAATTTGTTATGTTTTACTAGTTTTTGTTTTAGAGAATATGTATTATTCATCCGATACAATCCAAAATAAACCAATTTGAATTTCATGAATAATTTTAACAATCCAAATTTTTTTATATGTCTAAAATCTAAAAAAATAAAATTCGAATTTACTGGTCAGAATCTAACCCAAAATCCAAAAGATTCGAGACCGAAGCTTAGCTTTCCAATATATGTGATCTGTGGACTTTCGTTTGATCGGTTGATATTTTAATAGTACCATTTTCTAGATGATGAAAAAAAAAAAAACTCTGAAATACAACAACTTTTAATGGCTGCATTGATTGCTACATCAATTGTTAGTTGTTATTGATGATTAATGAGCCACATGCATTCCTGCACCACATTCACCTCTCTGTTTTGTGGATATAAAAAACAACAAATCAACAATAATTCACTCCTTATTGTTGACAATAATGTAATAACAGTTTTATATGTTTATATGAACACTGTAATTTTCTCGTATTAAGTGGCTTAGCAATTAGCACACATAAAACTGTAGAATCATGGAGTTTCATTAAAGATACCAAACCTGAAGAAGCATATATCAATTAAGTATAAGACAAGAATCAACAAATTGGTTTCTTATTAGTGTATTGTTCTCCATCTGAAAAAAACAAAAAAATGTAAGAGATTAAAAAAGTGTGTTCGATCGAAAAGCTCAAGTAGTTCTTTTCTCCACGTCATGTTCATCCTCCTCAAGCATAAACCTCTTCCAGTACCAATGCGGCTTCCAAACACTATCCCTAATGTCATCGATCGAGACTCCTTTCGTCTCTGGCACATAGAACAAAGCGAACAGTCCCATCACAACGATCCAACCACTGAAGAAGAAGAAAATCCCTGACTTCATCCCGCAAAGCATTGATAGGAAGGCCTGAGCGATAACGAACGTGAAGAACATGTTGCACGACACCGCCAATGCGAACCCTTCCGTTCGAGTCTCCAAGGGAAAGGTCTCGCTAGGGATTAGCCATCCTAGTGGGCCCCATGACCAAGCGAAACCCATCACGTAAAAGCACACGAAGAAGACCACTACTATGGCTTCTGCCTTACTAAGCGTACCGGTCACGCCTAGGTCCTTGGCTAGAATGCTTCCGATGACCAACTGTTTGGAAAGAAAAAAAAAATTGTTAGTTTCGGAGGATTGCTTGCGAGACAAAGAAACTCTAACTCTTAACTAACTGTTTCTTTCCTTGAGGAATAAGAAATATATATTAAAAGTAGGAATACCTGGCAAATAAGCATTTGAACTGCAGATTGGAGCAAGAGAAATCTCCGGCCGGTTCTGTCGACAAGGTAAATCCCTACAAACGTGCTGAGAACATTGATCGTTCCCGTGATAACGGCGGAAAGAAGAGCGGCATCATTTCCAAACCCTACGGTCTGGAACAAAACCGGGGCGTAAAACATGATGGCATTGATTCCAGTGAACTGTTGGAAAAACTGGAGCAACATTCCGATCACAAGAGGCGGTCGGCTCGCGGGCTTGGTCAGTTTCCTGTAAGGGTCCTTGACTTGCCTCGCGAAATCGCAAGCTTGCACGATTGATGCATACTCCTCCTCAACATCTTCGACGCCTCTGATCTTCTTGAGCGTTGCTTTGCCTTCCTCGGTCTTGTTCCGCTCGATGAGACTCGTGGGTGTTTCGCAGATGAGAAGCGATCCGAAGAGGAGGATGAGGGCAGGAACTCCCGCGCCACCGAGGGCAATTCGCCATCCGTGAGGGTGAATATAAGAGGTGAAGTAGTTGACTAGGTTGGCGATTAGGATTCCGATTGTAACCATTAGTTGGAAAACAATGTTGAGACCTCCACGAAGCTTCGGTGGAGCAATCTCTGATAAGAAAAGCGGTACCGCCTGCCATATATACCAATATTCTTAATACCGAAATCAACCCAACGTCACATTAAATCGAATAGACTGAATTCATTAGAAAGTTCTATCTTGGCTAAACCATACATGTATATAAAAGAGTACTATATTAAATATGATGTAATAACTTCAAGACAGTTTTTTCATACTTGTTATCATTTTTTCCCAAAATTCAATCTAATCACGTTGACATAGCATATCAATCCAACCAGTATCAAACAGGAATTTCGCCCTAGGTAGCAAATGAGGGTGAATTCATTTCCAATAGTTAGGCCTAGGTATTTCCTCCTAAAGACTTATATAGTATGGAATTGAATTATTGCTAGTCGGTAAGACTTCTCATTTATTAAACATAGAATATTTTTTGAAAGGCAAAAAGTTCCTAACTTATGTACCTGATTACCAAAGCCAACGCCAAATCCTAGCAAGATTCTACCGATGATCAACATGTACATGTTAGCAGCTCCGGCGGCCAGGCCAACGCCGATCAAGAAGAAGATGGAAGCTAACTGCATCGTGGGTTTCCGGCCGAGCTTAGAGCATGTGGCAGAGGCGAAGAAGCTGGCAACGAGAGCCGCGAGGTAGAGAGAGGAGGTGAAGAGCTGCAAGAACTGGTTGTCGTACTTGCAGTAGTTATCCTCGTGTGCGTGCTTCTTCCTCTCGTACACAGCCGGAAAAAATTTCTTCAAGAAGTCGTCCATTGCCGTTACCCCACCTGTTGTTTTAACATTAACTACCATTAAGTACGATCCAGAGGACAAGCAGACGAAGCAAATGTTTAATGCCATAAATTTTCTTTTTGACTAAAAAAACATTTTTTGAAAAGTATTAAATACATTTTTGTAAAGCTAATATTATTTGAGGTTAAGCCACAATTTATTCTTTGATCCGGGCAAACACTTCCATCGGACCGGCCATGAGTAACACTAGTTGTCACGTGAGCTTGTTAAGGAACCAATATTGTATATACTGCGATTCACTAATATTGATCTAGGGATTTCAATTTAAGGTGTTTATATACATACATATATATATATATAAATCTTTAGACGCATGCACAAATGACATGAATACGTTAAGTATATGTACATTCTTGATCTAATATGAACATCTCTAAACATTTAATAATCTGGATTCAGTTTCTTGATCTATAAGGATAAACGATATTGACAGAGAAAAGAATTGTACCAGAGATTCCAATGTCATAACCAAAGATCAAACCGCCTACAGCCGCGATAACGACACAGATGAAGACGTAAACAGTCATCTTCGCCTGAAAAGGCGGGGAATCACCACCAGACGCTATGAACCCACCAGCCATTGTCAAAATTCTAGATCTCTCAAAATTTTAGTGTGTGTCTTTGTTTGTGTCTGTGCTTCTCCGTCGTGTAAAGGAGGGCGAGAGAAGCAGAGACGAGATCTTTACTTATTAATGAGACAAAGAACGGTTCATATATTTATACAGAAAAAGGGATAAAGAAACCAAAAAGAAGATACGGATGATGTCTATAAATGGAATACTTGTTGTCAAATGAGCAAGAATTGAATATTTGGTCAATATATTTGGATTAATTTTCTCGTTTTTGACTTTTTTTTTTTTTTGGGATTCTGACAGAATTGAATATTCTGACAGTCAGCATATCGCTGTCACAAAGTCAGTTATCCACTTTCGGGGGGTTTTTTTAGTCTCTTTCGAGTAAGTTTTTTATTGTTACCATATATGACAACGGGTTTATTACGTCTAGATCTGGTTAATCCAAAGGCACAATCAGCGTGGATATGTTGTTTCCGTTTACTCCGTGGTATGTTTGTATCATTGTATGAGTTATCATTCGTCCCTTATCTTCTTCTTGTTAGATAATATATAAAATATAATCTTGATTTATCACCCAAGTTAATTATAGTATACACTAGTAATGGTCCACCCCGCGCACGCGCGGGGGGTTGTGGTTTTTTTAGTTTTCTCTTTTTTTAATAATAAAATTATAAT